>MU832652.1:0-69324 GCA_029204225.1 Diphasiastrum complanatum | reverse complement strand
CCTCCTCCTCTTGTGCTCTTTGCCTCTTGTAGCATTTGGATGCAAAAAGCCCCTTCATTCCACAAAAGAATCATTTTAGCCTTGACTTGTCCTTTGCCTTTGAACTTGATGTTTGATCCTCCTCCTTGGACTGCTTTGCATGACCTTCTTGGATCCATTGTCTTCTTCTTTCCCTTGAATGAGAAATTTGCTCTCTTCATCTCCATCTTGCAATGATAAGGAACTCATCCTAGATTTTGTATGGAGCATCCTACACTCTTTAGCCACTAGTACACTATGGAGCTTATCAATTGATGGCAAAGTGTCTTGGATGGCAAAATTTTGAACCAAATCGGATAACTCATCTCCTAAGCCATTGAGAATCACTTGTACAAGCTCATTATCAAGGATCTTCTCACCAATAGAAGCCAATTCTTTGTCGAGAGACTTGATCCTTAGCACATACACTTGTGCACTTTCATCACTTCTCCTCATGCTTTGTAGGATTTGGTTTCTTATCATAAGCACTCTTAAAGTGTTGGATTCATATATAGCTTTTACAAAATCCCAAGCTTCCTTGGATGATTTGCAAGAGGCTACCAAATTAAAGAGGTCATCGCTAACATTCATTTTGACGCAATGAAATGCTAGTCTTGCCTTCTTCTTGTATCTAACCAATTCTTGTCCTCCAAGAGGCTCATCCTCTTCATCTAAGACAATATCAAAGAGTTATTGGAGACTAAGAGTGACTCCATCCTCACTTTCCATATTGAGTATTTGTAGAATTGAACCTCGAGCACTAGATCCAAGAAGGAATCCACAATGGTTCCCATCCCCCAATGACTTTTACTAATGATGTACTTGTTGGCCCTCCCTAAGCTCTTCTCCAAAATTTGCCTCACTAGAAACTCACCTGATGTTCACAAAGACACAAGTGGCAAGATCCCCTTGATCTTGATTTACAAGAGCTTTTAGGAAGGTTTCTACAAAACAATGCTCAAGAAAATTGGTTTTGATTTGAACCTAGAAACTCAAAGGTTTCACTTGTCTTGATTACCTCAAATTTGACTTCTAGCCCTCTCAATGGACTTATAGCCACAGTTCTTACACTCTCTCACAAAGATGAAATGAAGATTGGATGAGAATCTATCAAAGAACTATCAAATCTTACCAATTTTCACCATTTTTGGACAAAAAACATGACTAAATCTCACTCACACCTCTTGATGGTTTTACAAGACCTGTATATCACTTTAAGAGGACCTATTCTCAGCCTAGATTAATTAGATTCTATGACACTAAGTCAAACCTAATCAATGGCACTTGACCTTGGTATCTTTTCCTAGGATTAGCACCAAAAAACACCATCAAGATGCAATAGAATCCAAATTTATGGATATAACTAACATTTGAGTATTAAATGCAGGTTTAGAGGTGCCCACACAATGGACAATACAAAATGGATTTGTTTTTTATCAATGGTTAATGCTCTTGTACTTGGATCTGATACCAGGTGAAAGTACTGTACTTTAGACCATAAGTGGATCTACAAAATATCTGCAAGAGTGATTGGATGCTTGCTTTACAACCTATCAAAAAACTAGACACAAAATAGTTAATCTAGATTGGCAATTTGACAATCAACAAGCAAGAACAATCAATAGCATTGATCAATCACTAAATCCAACTTGGCACATGTGTAATAAAGGTTGTAGTATGGCCTAAAAGCTGAGAAACAAGTACAAATTTATTCGGTTGTATTTGGATCACAAAAACTCAATGTACAATGTGGAGTTGCCAATGAGCTCCAAAAAATAATCTATCTTCTCACTATGGGAGCTTGGAATACATAGCAAGAGTGACTTTCTTTGTGAAGTTAGGTGGATTTCCAGCATGTAATAAGGAAGTTAACTCGACTCTCTTGCTCTAATTTGCAACCCTAGCCTAATTCCTAGAATCATGCCTAGTAGGTGACTAGTTGGTCAATTTTTCACCTTAAACTTAGGTGTAGGTCCTATAATCTACGAATCACTACCAAAATGACATGACCAACCCTTTAGACTTGATCTAACATATAGTACGGTAGGTTACCCACGTGGCTCCATGGCCTCACACGTGTGGGACCCACTTACGTACATAATTTTCATTATGTATTCTACATGGTTTTTGATCAAGCTAGATTTGCCAATTTTTGGCAATTCTTTCCAAAATGTTGTCATTATAAAGGTTTGGAACAACGTCTAAAATCATGACCTTCAGCTAGAAGAAAGTGTTTTTGTTTCTTTGATAACCAAGAAACAACTCCTCCACAAATGAATGTTGGATAGGAACTTGTGGACTTTCTATCCCTTTTATCACCTGCAAAATCCGAGTCACTAAAGGCATGAAAATCAATAATATCCCCTCTATAGAGAATTCCATGATCTACAATGTCCGAGAGGCATCTCAAGATCCTTTTTGCACTTTTCCAATGTATGATCATTGGATCTTGCATATATTGATTTAACGTACACACACTAAAGCACAGATCATGGCTAGTTTGGTGATCCACTAAGGAGCCTATAAGTATCCTATAAAGAGTGATGTCCATAAAAGATGCTTCATCACTTTTATTGAGCATTTTTACATCTTGCTCCATTGGTCATTAGATTTCTCAATATCAAAAGACCCTTTAAGGAATGCCATGTAGGATAAAGAAAAAAATCAAAAAAGAAAAACAATATTGTTTATTTGCTTGCCCCCACCAATCCCGAGGCCTCCTTAACTCCCAATGATCTAACCATAGTGTCTATTGTCACAATTAAGAACCCTAAACTCTTCACAATCTAACTTGTCTAAATTTGAAAATACATTCCCTCCATTGGTTACAAAGAGGGCAATCTTCTCATTGGATCTAGAATATGAACGCCATCTCCAAATTCAAATCAAGGAAAAAAGCAAAATGTATGAATATGCATTCCCTCCACTAGAATGAAAATTTGAGTGCCATCTCGAAATATGAATGCCATCTTCACATTGGAATAGAAATATGAGTGTCATCTCCAAATATGAGTGCCATCTTCTCCTTGGAATGAAAATATGAGCACCATCTCCAAATTTGAATCAGGCAGAAAAGCAAAATCAATGGGTTGATGGTATAGAGTATATAATATAATAAAAGATAAGTACTTTGTTTTGTTTTAAAAAAGTTGTTCTTAGTACTTTGATGCATCTGATTACTTTCTTGTTTTTTCTGATGACGACATTGTATCATCTACATTTGGATATCCCTACTAATTTGGCACCCCTACAGAGAAGAAGAGACAAAGGAATTCAAATATCTGTTGAAGATTGTTCTCGTTATAGGGCAGAAGGAAAGAAGAACTTGGATTTGTGGACAAATGGAACATTATATCCTCAAGATCCTAGCACTTTGACTCATCCCACATTCTCTTCAATAACTAATCTAGTTACATGGATATGCAATGGGCATACTGGATTACTAGGATATTGTGAGAGATTGAAGAATCATGGATATCAGTTTAATATGAAGAAAATTCACTTTTTAGAATGTGAGTTAATACAGATATCCTCTTGTTGGCAAAATAGAGATTGTCTTCTCCAAAAGCCCTTAGATGAAAATGAACAACTTAAAAGAAATAATGAATCATTTCAAAAGATAACAATCGATATCAAAGTAAAACTAGAGCAAATGTAATCAATCTTACAATCTATTCGAATTGAAAACTTACAATTACTGAAAGATGTGAAATTGGCTAAGAAGAAGGCTAAGAATAAGAAGTGAAAGCAACAAAGTTGCAAGGATATTCAAACTCTTTCAAAAGGAGGTTATAGAAATAGAAGGATTCGTGCATTCAAGTAAGCATATTCTGATTTTTGTAACTTGATCAATGACATATGGATTTATTTCAGCTACGGTGATATTCTACTAACTATCTGTCTATTTGCGGATATGCATTAGTAGCTCCTCGGAATATTAAGGACAATGCTTCACCTGGAATGTCGTTGGGCTCAATATTGACAGGCAAATCCACTGAGTGTATCATGATGAACAATAGGAGTTCAAATGTAAAGTGCAAAATAACAGAGTCTTTGATGGTGGACATTCAAAAAAAATTAGATAAAACTATAGTTCAGGGTGCTTATGATTTTGCAGGTATTAGTAGGGAAGCATATGCAACCATATTTAAACTTAATAGAGAAGCTTTTAAGCAAGTTCAAATTAGAAAAGTCCCAAATTCAAGGTCATATCACTTGAAGAAAGAGAGGGATACATTAAACATAGGTATGCATAAGATCATCAGTACCCCATTTTATATTGAGGAGGTGTATGAAACTGATGGAAGATCAATATCTTATAATTCATCAAACAACTTATTTGTTGATTGAAATTACTTGCTAAGATACATCTTCACATTCTATGCTATAACCTTTGAAAAGGTGAATGGCAAAATAATCATAGTACTTAAGTTAGATGAGTCAGAAATTGTGAGGCAAAACTAGATTACTGAAAGTTGATGTATAGAGGAAGCTTGATAGTATGATTGAAATTTTAAGAAAAGATAAACTTTCTGATATTGATAAGAAAGTTGTACAAAAGTCTTGTGTCGAGTTTGTTGATGCAATATTAAAAGCATGGAGAGAAGATCACATCACTCATTACATGGTTAGTATAAATGCTTTGAGATGCTTTTAGTTTTTCTTATATATTTTGATTTAAGCATAAGACTGACATTACAATTTTGACATGTGCAGCCCATCCTAAGTGATCATACAACAATTTCTACAAACACATATGGAAGCCTGAGTGTTTGATCATCACAAGGGATGGAGAAGTCACATTGGCAAGCACGGGCAACATTTCATCAAAATACACAACATGGAGGTACCAATGAAAAACGAAACTACATTTGTCAATTATTTCAGTGGTTCTACGGCAGAGTTAAAATTTGACAAATAACAAAATCCACAGAATACAGCAAGTCTAGAAAAGCATGCAAGTTAAGAGAAATTAGAATATTGCTGAATAGCATATTACATTCTTCATGAAATTAGAATATTGCTGAATAGCATATTACATTCTTCATGAAAATGTGCCATCTACAAATATTTAGAAAAGCAAGAGAGAAGAGCATCATAATCAAATGATATGTACTCAATGTAAATGTATTGATTGTATCATAACAGAAAACAAAGTGTTCACTCTTCATCGTCAATTTTTGTATATCCTTCTGTGGTTGTATTGTCATGAAGAAATTCTTTGCTTGAGTATGCATCTAATAGATGTGCATTATCCTTGTTTCCACTAAGTTCAATAAACGTAGAGTACAGTGAATAATGGGAGCTCCTTAAAGAAACATTCTCATTAGTAAAACCTAGAATGTTCAAAACATAAAATCTCTTGACAAAAATGATCTTATTTGTTTTAACAAATTTATGTCCTCCTAAGTAATATGATAAAGCATTAACAACCATTATTAGTGTCTCCCCAACTAGAATGAACTTCGAATGGGCACAATACAGATCTCATTCTTTGAAAAATGCCTCAGATAGTGGCCAAGTCCACTATCCCTCTGGAACGAGGAAGCATGTTGTTTGAAACCACCTCGTCTCGCAGCAAAGCCATCAATTATGAGTGCATCCTGCAATAGAAAATAAGAGCTAAAAAAAAAACAAGTCATATTCAGAAGATAACAACATTCTTAAGCAATAAAGTTAAAATACTTATACATTTTTCATCATCGGCAGCGACCAAATCCGGATGATCAATATTATGACCGCCTACTAAAGAAGAATCATCTGTAAAATGCATTAATGATAGATGAGGGAAGCCCATCTGGGATTGAGATGCCATGCATTCTTCATCAGATGGCATGCTTCGTCCATGCTCAACAAAATTTGATAAAGCTTTCGTCATGCATTCTTCATCGGTCATAAGTCCATCTGCATCATCATAATCAATTTCAGGCACCAGGTCTTCGGTTTCAAAATCTACAATGTCGAAGAATTCAAAAATTGTGCCGGATAGTAAACAAAGCACCTCATCCTCACGATAGTCAAAAAACTTACACAAATCAACTGTAGTACATCATCATTTATATGATACATAGGCAAATTAAAAAAAATATTTCGATTCATCTCCAAACATTGATTCATCAGCAGTGATATTAGAGTCAATGAAAGAATCCCAAAGCACTTCAGTATCAACATCAAGGAAATCACTATCCTTATCAGGGGTGTCGATAAGGAATGACTAATGTCTTTAAAGGATGATGGAACTGAGGATGAGATCATCTGAAGATCAGAAACAACAACTTCCTCATCATCTGAGATCTAAACTAGCAGAAAAAGTATGAAACTAGTCTGGTATTCAACAAAATGACATTTCCTCTTATAGACATGACACATTGTAGTGCATCTTATTTGTTGAAACAATCTAGTAAACATCCTATCTAGTATCTGCTTGAACAACGGAAGGAAATGAACAAGATCAGTAAAATCCATGAACGAGAGAGGACCTATGGAGATAACAAGTATACTGACTATATCCTTGAATCTAACATAGTGTTCATAAAATACTTCAGAATTAGGCTGCATAGTCTTGAAAACATGTAGATATGGGAGAAATAGCATGTGAAAGTAGTCTAAGTTCTCAGTAATTCCAAATTCAATAAGAAATGCACTCGACTAGATCCCGAGGACGACGCCATCATTTTCAAACAAATATCACTTCTGTGCATGGGGTATGCAGACAGGAAAAAAGAGATTGTAAAGAACGTGCACATGAGCTATATGTATGGAAAATCCAGTTTGGATATCACACTAGTGCGCAGGTAGAAGACTAGCAACAATAGATACTACAAATAGTGTGCACAAGAGCAATATACCTCAGAAATCGAGAAAAAAAAGTAAAAACTTAATCGGTAGGCAATTTTTTCACATGTATAGGTCAACGGTCAAACAAACACATGTCTATTCCCTAATGGTTTGTACGACTACACGTGTGATCTGACTGTTGGACACGTGTTGACATGTGTCAGGAGTTCATTGGTAGAAAATGCAATACGACACGCCTTCCTAATGGTCCGTACGACTACACACGTGTGATCTGATTGTTGGACATATGTCACGAGGTCATTGGTTGGAAACGTGCCATGTGTCATCTCCTTATTGCACCATACGACAACACACGTGTGACCTGACATCTGGACACATGTCACGCGATCATTGCATGGATGAGATGACAATTGGCAAAATCTCATGAACTGACAGTTCGCATGTGCGACAAGACATGCGGTCTCACGTGTGAACAATTTTGATTAAAGTCCTTGACCCCGAGGCAGTTTTTTTCAAAAACATTTCTCCATCTTTTTGCATATCGCTCTTGTGTGATGCTAGTTTATGTGCCTTTCTGCCTACTACCATTCATGCACACAGATCCGATACACTGTACCTCCTCATATCGCTCTTGTGTGACCCTCTTCTATCTGCTTTTTACTTGTTATCCCCCTTGTGCATAGAAGCGATATATCCGTACATATCGCTCCTCTGCAACCACCATTACACTCGTTTCCGTCATATCTTACTTCTTGCACACAAGTCCGATATCCCTTTGACTACCAGTATGGACAGGAGAAAGTAAAAAAAGAGAGAGTTTTCTCTCTTGGTACTTCCTCAGATCCTGCCGTTCCCATTAATCCTCCCAGACGAACTAGAAAACGCAATCGTAGCAGGTGCCTATATGATATTTGCAAATATAAAAAATCCACCCAACTCCTGATTCCCAAAGCACGATTTTACTGTGTTGTCCGCCCTATCACTAGGTTAGATCTCGGTAGTATAGTTAGGTTCACACCCGGGGCACTTCAGTGCCTTCAGGAGGTTGATGCGGATTATGAGAGCCTCTTTTTTGAGGACTCATTTTTTCTCGCCATACATGCCAAGTGAGTTACGATAATGCCTAAAGATTTTCAGCTGCTATACAGGATGAGAGATAGATATTCAAAATTACATATGTGTGAGCCAGCTGCTGCTCCTAGACCCGATCCATTAGATAGGACAAACCTCCCTACCAAGAGGCTAGGAAGCAGCCAGCCCCCAAGAGAGCTCTGAAGAAAGTAAGAAGGGTTGTTAATCCAGAGTCTCTTTCTGTAGATAATGTAGATACTGCTACACTGGATTCGGTTGTAAACATAGCTACAACCATTTTGGATAATCCAATTATTCCTGTGGATACTTTTCATCCACCTCCTCCTTCTTTTATAGTTTTTTATACATATATAGATTCTGATGAATCTCTTAAATCTGAGAGTCAAATATCTGATGCTGTAGACAGAATTGGAGTTTCATTTTATTTTAGATTAGAGAAACTTGATTTTAGTATAAATTATAGGGTTATTGATTGTTTGGATCTGAAAAATAGACGAGCTTCTATCAGCGATCCTGTGATAGACTCTGGGGTCACACTCTTGCAATTTGACATTGCAAGAGATTCATCGAGTGAAATTTTGGTGCTCAATAATTTTTTCCTTCAGGCAAGTAAGGAGAAAAACGGTAATTTGTCACAATGTCTGTTTAGTGGATGCACACCAATTACAAAATATCTATTGGTGCCTTATCACTACAAGTAAGTCAATTATATGCTTCTTCTTGTTTATAGCTTTATCATTGGCAATATCATTTGAAATATTTCTCAGAATTGCAACTAATGGACTTTCTATTTTATTTTGTAGTGAGCACTGGAGTTTAAATCCAATCTCTATTATTAGGAGATCTATAGATAATTTTATTAAACTTTTTTGTGTAAAGATAAATTTGGCTGGTAATACACATAAGGATATTGACTCAATCTTGCCGATTGTATGTAAATACATTCCACCAGAGACTCCCCATGCAACTGAATGAGATATCATCAGTTTGTAGGTAAAGTCTGTCCTTCTCATTAGCATTTTGAAATCAATAATATAATGTGTTCTTATTATTGTGTGGTTTTCCATTATTGATGTCTTGTGTGCTGAACTTTTTGCAGTCACCCCAGCAAATGATTCATTCAGATGTGGGTGGTACACTTTGTACAGTGAAAAGTTGTTTTTTGAGTGGTTCATCCTTCAACAAGATGTTGATATTTCAAAGGTAATTACTTTTCTTTATTCTTGGTTTTGGAATCGTGATTCATTTTTCTATTCTAGAGATTTTCTAACCGTAACTAGTACGTGAATATTCTATATTGTAGTTTAAACTTCCTGAATACACTACACCCCAGGTGTACGTATTTAGGCAAGAAATGATCCTGAGCTATTGGTGAGGGTAAGGCTTCCCCCTGTTGATGATGGCGCACCGGATGATGTTATTATACTAAATAAAGATTAGAAAAATATAGATATCATTGAACAAATATAGATTGAAAATGTATAGAATTGATAGGAGAATATACATTTATATATCAAATGCAGCTCCATTTTATTGAATTTGGGAACCCAAAATACATGTACTAATGCCCAACTTGGGCTTTCATTTATTGAATGAAAGAGTCTATACACAAATTTTGCTGAATTTTATTTGAAGCTATTGTTTTTCCACAATGTTGATTGTTGTAGATAGACCTTTGTAGCATGTTACTAGCTCCTGTCTTTTTCACATTTGTGACAGGACAAATATTAGTGAACATGCCATTGCAAATCATTTTCCTTTAGTTTGTACTATTTTGAAATGGCATTAAACATAGAGTACTTACGAGTCTTCCATTGATGATGAATCTAAAATAAGTCGGTAGATTGGTATGTAATAGAATGAGCTCTGCTTTGATAAAATCAAGCATCCAATGCTCTTCCACCTCAACCATAGTAAAAAATTCCTCATTGTGTATGATGCTTATCTCCTTTCGGTCTGTGTGACCATTTAGTTCAAAGTCTTGATCTAGTGGTAGCCATGTGCTGGTAGTTTTCTTGTATCTCTGATAGCTACATGTGAGACTGAGCATTTTTTTTTCGATATGATAACAGAAGATCATTGACGACCTTTTTATCCTGCATTCTATATCATTATTTGTTTTACTGTCCCAGCCTTGATCCATGAGATCTGACAAAGTCTCATCTAATAAATCCTTGCAAACAAATAAAGTTGGTGTCCTTGCTATTTAGGAAAATCATATTGTCTCAAATAAACCAGACCAAAATTAGGTGTTTCCTTCACATATCTTAGATTTTATTTTTTGCTACTTTTTAATGATCCATCATGGGGGTTGCTATAAACTGATTAACCAAACTCACAATAGAAAAAAAAAAAATCAGGCCATGTGATGGTAAGATACATGATGCTTTCAACTAGCAAAACAATGTGACACCAACTAGACCACTACCATGAATGCATGATAACCCTTACCAACCTTACTAGGTGTAGTTAATGACTTGCAATCAAACATATGAAATCACTTTAGAGTTTCATAAATATTTTTATTTTAAGAAAGTTTGATATCATGTGCATTTTGCCACACTTCTGCCCCTGGACAATAATGTATAAGATCTAGATCCATCATCTCAAACTATTTGCATGAATGGGTTTTGTTGGTATTTACAAGATCTTGCTCATTTCCAGTGATAATAATTTCATCAATATAAGCACTACCAAAATGACACTATTCCCATTTGTACAAATTGGGATCTAAAGTAGTTCTCACAAAATTGTTGCAAATAAAGCAATTTTCAATGCATCCATACCATGCTTGTGGTGCTTGTTTGAGGCCAAATAGTGCCTTTCATAGCTTGCACACATTGTCCCCTTGCCCTTCCATAACAAAGCCTTGTGGTTGGAGCATATACACTTTCTCTTTCAGATTTTCATTTAGATTAGCAAGCTTTACATCCATTTGATGGATCTTCCATTTGTGACCTATTGTATGGGATATAGCAATGTATAGTAGACATACATTGGGTTTTGAGCTTCAATATATATATCATTGAAAATTATAGCTCTATTTACAATGGTTCTTTATGCCTGCACTTTAAGTTTGGGAATTTATTTGACTATCTTGTGCCTTATAACCATTATTACAAGTTGCTCTATTTACAAACATAGCATAGTTGTTCAAACCATTTTATTAACTATCCTATTGACTAATTATAGTCTAATTTAGCACCATGACTATATTTAGCATTACCTATTATTTAGCACATGCGCTAATTGCATGCAAGACATGACACTATCCCTACTTAAACATTTATGTCCTAAAAATGAAGATCATGTGTGATACTTCATCGAGTGTCATGCTCCATGAATCCCTTGATAGTCAGTGCAAATCTTTGGCTACATGTAATGAAAGAATAATTTTTCCTGTAATGTTCTCGTTGATCACCATTCTTTGTTGATCAGATATTGTTGTCTTATGTTTTGCTTCCAACTTATTATTGTAGAGTGAGGTTGTGACAACTTTTCTATTGAATTTAATTACAAGTTTATTGCATATATTTTATAAAATCATTAAAGAAGAGGTTTATTATAGCGGGTATTTCCTATCCACCTTCAACCCTAGATCCAAGCACACAAGCATCAAGGAGATGAAGAGGATTGACTAGTTGTCACGCGGAGATTCGTTCCCATGAGAGCGATAGCATATTTCATAATCCATCAAATGCATATGATTCATATCTCATACTAAGATCCATTAACACTAAGCATTAACACTACATCCATTAACACTAGATCCACAACAATGATAGAGACTTACTCTTCTCTCTCTTACTTTCTCTCTCACAAAAAGCATAAGAATGATCAATCCCAATAGGCATCAAATCCAACAATCAGCAAATCCAAAGAAAACATGAGAGTTAGAGGAGGAAAATGAAGAGCAAGGACATTCCATATTCATTCCATAAGAGGGCCAACCTGCTTGTATTGAATTGAAGAGAATACGTACAAATGATTCGAATCCACCACTATATATAGTGGATTTTAGGGCTTTGGCCTCAAATCCTATTGGCCAATTTCTACCCTAAGTATTTGAAATTCAAAAAGTGGAGGGAACTGATTTGAATTTTGGTGGGAATCCTTTTTATTCACTAACTTGACTATTAGGCCCTGCAACATTAAAAGTCCCACAAAAAGACCTAAAGTCCTTTTATTAACTTCTAACTAATCAAATAGCTATGTGATCATCGGGTTGGACTTACACACACAGGGTGCCAAATCCCTCTCACCTATTAACTATGGTTAGGGTTTTCTCGATATCCGCAAACCCTCCAACAGTATCCCCCACCAAAACTGGTGGCGGTCCCATGACACCAACCTCGACGCTTGAATGCAAATTTCAATAATAACCATATGGGTTTGGTAGCCATTCATGATAACCTTGTTCATTGACAAATGGGTAGTCGACACCATCCAAAAAAAGATCCTTAGATAATGCTTGTTGATTTTGATCCTTGTAGATAGGTACAGCTACTAGCAATGACATTGTTGAAGCTAATGACAAGGTTACAGTTTTTTTTTTTTTGACATTTTCAAAAGTTTGTAACTTCCTCAATATTTAACAAAATGAGAAAAAAATTATATCTCCACAAAGCCCTTTCAATGCTATACAGCTCTATCTATTCAGATTGAATTTTAAAAGATAGAAGTTAGTGCAAAAAATGGATCAAATGGGGCAGAAAAATAAAAATAAAAAACAGAATTTTTGGTTTTTGACAAATTTACAAAATTTTGTTGCCAACTTCAAAGAATTTTAACTTGCTCAATACTCAACGGAATCCAAAAACAATTACATGGATAGAAAGCCCTTTAATGCTCTACAATCTTACCAATTTAGAACGAATTACAAAGAATAGAAAGTTGGGCAAAAATTGAATCAAAAAGAGCAAAAAAATAAAAAATAAATAAAAAACAAAAAATACAGTCCCCACTCATTTTTTGAATGTTTTTGGACATAACTCTCACAAATCACATCCATAATGCAAAACTAACCCTAGCATGCCAAAACCAAGATGCCTAAATGCAAGCTAACCATCATAAACATGCTGAAAATGAAAATTCAGCATAGCTCCCCGGCAACAGCGCCAAAATTGTAGTAGGTATTTCCTATCCACCCTTAACCCTAGATCCAAGCACACAAGCATCAAAGAGATGAAGAGGATTAACTAGTTGCCTCGATATCCACAAACCCTCCAACATTTATGAAATGCAAGATGGGCCTTTGACTAGCATTCTAGTAGGCATGGGTTGACATAATACATGCAACAAGACATTCGATAATATTTTTCCCAACATCTTTTTAGATCAGACAAGGTATCCAATTCTTAATTCATCTCTTTTTATCTCTACATATGGTCCTACTGCCTTGTCCATAATGTGAAGTAATGATTTCATTCTGTAGCTCTAATCCGTTTGATAGAGCAATGAGATTAAAGCACTACATCTAGCTGTTATCAGTCGCTATCAATCAGTTCGAAATTTGTTGGATTTTGGCCCCGATCGTGAAGAATTCTGTACTTCAAGTCAAAATTAGATATAGGATCAAAATTGTGATGTAGGATCGAAATTGTTCGAGGTCAAAATGAAATTGAAATTGACCTAGGTCGAAGGATCAAATCAGATCTATCTTAATGGATTTCAAAATTGATCAAATGATTGAATCAAATTGATCCTATTAGGTCGTGACAATATTTTGATATTGATAATTCGATTCATACTGATGATTTCGACTTGCTATTGTTTCTGACTCGATTCTTCATATATTTCGGTAGTTTCAAGTCTTGATAGACAAACTGAATGGATTTGGATTAGAGTAGGGTTTGAAGCATTGTTGAAATCCATATGCAGAAAGTAACAAACCTAAACAATCTCTAACTATGAGACCTTGTCAAGATGTAGGAACATCCAAAAAAATTGTCAATATCTTCCAGTGGATCAAGTATGATGAGAGACTTGTTTTTGACCTATACTAATGTCAAAAATTAGAGAGCATAACATCCATAAAGATGCGTAAAAAATAGGTCATGGTCATCATTCACATAAGCAAGACAATGTAGAAAATTCTACACAATGTAGAGACCTATCACCTCCTCCAATATCTTCACCAAAATGAGGTATGTACATCAATTAATAAACTAGAAATGGAAGACATAACTAAACAAAAGAGGGATAAGCTTTCTCAGCCTTATCCCTTAGATTCCACGCGTGTGGACAACCACACTTTCACATGGAGATCAATTTGACAACCAAGATCAAGTTTGGGCCTTTGTATTAAGAGAAAGATCAAATCAAACGAGTGAGCAGTGTAAATATCTGTAATTGTAGCTTGAATTTGGAGTACAATCCAATTTTCAATAAATTAAATTACTTCTTACTTCCTATGATCAAAGGTTATGATCATGTTTTTGATAATGATTTATGTGGATATACTTCTAAGTAGTTAGATTCAACCAAGTGGTGGAGGATCTGGGAAGAGATCATTTCCTTCTTGAGGTTCCCAACCATCAGGAAGTTGTTCAGAAGCTAGGTGACAGCATGGAGGGTGGGATCACGAATGGCTTCCAACATATAACCATCATTCGTATGGTACTGGTTGATGGTGGTATCAACAAATGGCTTTATGACTGATTTGGCATGTTTGTGAGATGGAGTTGGTCAAGGCCTAGAAATGATACCTATGGCCTCACTGACCCGCACCTTGTACACGACTCCTTGAAAAGTGAAATAAAACGTGGCCTTGGTTTCATTCCAAGTACCAAACGCCATGTTAATGAGCTCCATACTTATTTTGTTTGAGAAGGCTCTGTCATGGATCCCCATCGTCGTGAGCAAGGGCTCAGCAAGGTTCAACCATTCAGCCACTCTGCTTGTGCTAGGAAGTGACATGATGTCCGTTGAGATTGGAACATCACGTAGTACGACAAATCTGGGTGAAAGATGGGGATCTGACTCGGTAGAAGACATGGTGGCAAAGAATAATAAGTAAAACTGAGAATGGAAGGCTTGTGTATCATAAGGCTGTGTAAAAGTTTTGAAAAAGTTAGGTCGCGAGAAAAATTCGCAAGAGCTTCGCTATCACAAGTGAGAAAGGAAATCGAAATCAACCCTTTTATAAGCTAATTTTGAGCGTCTATTAGACAAAGTACTAGTTTGGCTGAACAGTTCTGGACAAAAATATGCAAGCATGTTCAGTACTATGCAAATAGCTTCCAAAATTCTCAACGAAGGTTCTTGGCCAATGGTATAGATCAGTGAAAGTTCTGGAGGTCTAACCCTCGCCTAAGTGCATCCTTCGCCTAGGTACTACATTTGATAGAAAATTTCAAGATCTAAACCTATGTCCAACCTAATTTTGGCATTCTAAATCCATCTGTCAAGACGACGAAGGTTCATAATGAATGTAGCATGCTCGGCGAAGGTTCCCAAAGTGGAATATCTTTGAACTCTCACCTAGCTTGAAAACAGGTACTTACTGTGCAAACCAACCTTTGCCCACCTCAATATAGGTAAATCTGAACTAGATGTATGATCAAGAAGCTAGGCGAAGGTTCATATGACTGTTTGTTCAAGATCTTACTAAAAAAGTGATTTTTTGAGTCATTTTCTATCACAATTTGAATCCTGAAAATAATTTTCTTCCTCTTTTTCTGATCCGATGACTTTCTTGATTTTTGCTCATCATTCTTTTTCTTTTTTTTTGTTTTTAATGGTGTCTTTTCCAAAAAAGAATCAACAAGTAGTGAAAAACAACAAAATTGTAAAACAACAAAAGTAAAAATGAGTAGATCTTCAATCATGCTGGTAGATCTGGCTGCTAATTAGCACAGAAAGACCAAGTTCTCTTATGAGACATTTGAGACTAAGTGAATAGACAAAGTCCATGATGTGTTCCCAAGAAGTGTATCCTTTTTGGAAGAGACTTCTACAAAGTCTTTCCTCAATATGCTCAAGGATTTTGAAGTTGATGATGATAATCATGAAAAACGAAATTGATTCAAGTGGAGAAGTGGAACTATCTCTAGTCTAGTGATTGACCTCCCGCGTGGATATAAGAACTCCATAGATAGCATCAAGAAGAAGGGGAGGAGATTTGGAAAAAAGACAAGAAGTCCAAGTGAATTCAAGGAGAAATAAATGATTGGATAGGCCAGGGACAATAAAACAAGAGGAAGAATCGAAGTCGCAGAGGTTGAGGAGTGGTAAAATCAGAATGGATATGTCTAAAGAGAAGAGGGGGAGATGAAATGGAAGTATGGCCTAGTATTGCTCATTTCAAGTTTTTATTCTTGTCATGTAGATCAAGTTTGTAAAAAGCTAATCAATTTTCAAAAAAATTGATGATTTGAATTTTTAACTAAATGACCTAGGGACATGTTTATTTCAATTATCCCAAGTACACTCATAATAATCAAAGTTCGAGAAAGTGAACTAGTTCAATTCAACAAGCCATTTCTTTTTCTCAACAAAGTAGTTTCTTACTTGCTCTAGTTTTATGCAATTGGATCATAGATTTAGAAAACTTAGCACTTGCAATTTGTAATGGTTGAAAATGTGCGACTTTACTCTTCTCATGTCCACATTTGCTACAATTTTTCTCCTCGACAGACAAGTTCATCCAGATATTGACCAATTTTGTCCTCCCTTGTCCTAGATGATCAATTTTCTCTCAAACTTTGATCATTAATCTCCTACGACTCTCTTTGTCTCCCTCTTTTCCTTAATTAGAATGAACTCCTGCATAACAAGCAATTTAAATCAAGATAGCTACACTTATTCACAATGCACACACAATCAATGCATTTATTTGTGGAGTGCATGCTTTTATTGTATCTGAACTCTCCATGTTGTTTAAGGACCTCCAGAACTCTCCATGTGCGACTTTACTCTTCTCATGTCCACATTTGCTACAATTTTCCTCCTCGATAGACAAGTTCATCCAAATATTGACCAATTTTGTCCGGCCAAATGGCCAATTTCTAGTCACGCACGGATGCATGGACCTCCTCCCCCCACCCATGTATATGTATGGGGCCATGCATCCTACTCCCCATGCATACACTTGTTTCTCCTCCCTTGTCCTAGATGATCAATTTTCTCTCAAACTTTGATCATTAATCTCCTACGGCTCTCTTTGTCTCCCTCTTTTCTTTAATTAGAATGAACTTCTACATAGCAAGCAATTTAAATCAAGATAGCTACACTTTTCCCATTCACAATGCACACACGATCAATGCATTTATTTGTGGAGTGCATGCTTTTATTTTATCTGAACCCTCCATGTTGTTTAAGGACCTCCAGTGTATATGCAAATCCATGAGTTATCTCTTTTCAAAGGAATTGAGCTTATCATGGCCCTTAACATTGTAAATGATCTATTTTTTGTAGCAAAAGCCTCTAAATACTTTCATTAGGGCCTAGTTTGAACTTCAGCCTAAAAGCCAAAGTGAAAGTGATGATAGTGTAAAGTGATGATTGGTGTAACCACTCAAAAGACTTTGTGTTTGTAATATCAAAGAACTCTCTCTAGTGGGTTAATTTTTTGTCATCTACTTGACTGAACATGCAATACCTCACTAGGATGGTTTGAGATTGGCGTCAATAGGCATTGCATGGCCCATGTCTCTTACCTCCCACCTTTCTCTTTTGGCAAGTTAAATGACACGCAAAGGACCACCCCTACTTTATATTTTTGTGATAAGTAGAAATGGAATGTTGGAACATGATTGGCTTGTGATTGATTCATTTTCTTAAAGTTGCCCTTGACAACTCAACATGCTGGACACTATCCCTACGTTTAAAAAGTGAAGTAGAGTAGCCTATGTGTACCCAAGGGCCCTTGCCACTTCATAGCTAACAACTCAAACAACTACAAAAAGAGGGGGGTACAAAGGCCTTTTGTTTTAATGGAACCAAATGGTAGGCCTACATTTTGAAGAGGGACCCTATGCCCAGTGGGGCATCCTAGTCTAGTCTAAAGTCTAAACCACCCTTTGAATTCATGAGTTCAAAGTCCACATTTTCAATGTCAAATTTGACCCCCTTTTTTTGGGTGGTGGGAAGACTAGATTACAAATACTTTATTGCCATGCTAAAATGTGGCTTGGAAGGGGTTGGGAGCTATGTATGTAGTAGGGTAGATATTATATGGTACCAGATAGAGAGAGTGGGTAGGGCAGGGAGGGGCTTTTAAGGAGGGGGGGGTGGGGGAGGGGAGGCCGTGGGGGCCTGGGCGAGACATTGGGACCCGCTCTTCCGCACAACAACAACGGCCTCCCTGCCCCTGCGTGCGCGTATCTAAGTTGGCCCCTAGTACAAAAGGACACAGGAGGCGCTGACACCCCTGCTTGGAAGCGCTTCCGGATGCGGCTGGCCATCGTCTTTCCATGTGGCATCTAAAGTGCCAAAAGGAATGGTGAATTTTGAATGCGCACAGACACCCAATACATAGGTGGTGATTCTGTCATTAGAGGTAGAATTGAATATAAGAAATAAAGCTTGTTTTGATGGGCTTATTTTGTGTACTATTAGAAGCAACCAGGATCTAGTGGCTGTTGGATTCTTGACTTTTGACTGTCTCTTTTGTGTGTTTGCTTGAGCCTTGCTTGCTTTGGTGTTGGCAAGTGAGAGTGTAGAATAGTGTAGTGTTTGTTTGTGCGGAGAGTGAAAAAGGTTTGATGGGATGGATCGATGGATCATGGATGGATGCAAAGAAGCAAGGGTGGTATGATGATGGATGGTTTCGTGGGCCAGATTCATTCACTTGCGGTCAAAAGCAGTTGTTGCGTCAACGTGTAGTTAAAGAGAGCAGCTGCCTGTCGAATCGAGAGTGTATCTGCTATGCAGAATCTAGATTCGTCTTTCTTTTTCTTCAAGCGTTGTTGGCACTTGTTGTCCTTCATCAAGTGCCCACTGCCCACTGCCCACTGCGTAAGGAGCTCCATTTGTCTTCTTGAGGTTGAGAGTTGAGTTGAAATTCCAACTCAGCTGAGCAGGACGACAAGACCAAAAAGTTTTTGCCATTTACTCCCCCTACTACTACAAAGCGTTGGGACTACTTCGAACTCGAGAGAAAAACAAAAAGTGTTCTCTACATTTGTGCTCAAAAACCTATTCTAAGTTTACCTCCTATGTCTTGCATTTTTTGAGAAGGCTCTTACAATTTTTGAATCTTTTAACTCATAACTTTTTTCGTATGTCGTGGTGGGGTGAGGCTTGCCCACTGACATGTGATTTTCAAGCCACACATGAGCAAAAAGGCCTTTATCTTTACTTAAGATTTTTAAAGAAAACAAAATTTTTATTTGGTGAACATATTTCACCGACTAAGCTTTTCTCTCTCTCTCTCTCTCTCTCTCTCTCTCTCTCTCTCTCTCTCTCATTTGTGAGACCGATTGGAATAGAACAACGCCTCAACAACATGAAATAAGTCCCAATTTCTAACCAATGGCTTATTGGTAGACTCCACTAGTGTAGTTTTGACACAAGTTTGACAAATATCTTATTTGGCTACATCATAGTTAAAAATTTCATGTTTTGGAAAGACCCCTAGCATCAATTATTCTCTAAGGCCTTGATCCTCTCTCCTCCCTTATTGAGAATATATTGCTCTATCTAGATATTTTCTAAATATTGCAATAATGTTTGATAACAATGAGATGTTTTTTTGGTTTTGCAACAATGTTATTTTGCACTCGCATTATAATCTACAAATTAGCTTGGCCTAAAATGTTATTTACATCCACATTGTAGGCCAAGCCAATTTGAGCATGTGAGTACCTAGATGTCCCTTTTCCACAAATTGTGATTAGAGCATCGGTCTCCATCATCACATGCAACACTCTATTCTAGCTTGACCAGGCTGGAGATGGCATTAGCTTTCATTATGTACAATATATATGTTGCATATCCACAATATTAGACCTTTTGTTGTTTGGAGACCCAATAGCTTTTTATCATTAACATCAAAAAAGACTATAAAAATTCTTTGAACAATCTACCCTTGGTAAGAAATAGCATGAGGTTAGAACAGTAGCTCTTGTGAAAATAAACCTAGATAAGTGTTTGATAGATAATCTACAGCTACCATTTTCAATGCTATATCAAGAGTGAATACATCATCTTTCTCAAAAAGTCACCAATAATTGGCTACATACATCTAGTCTTAAAAAAATATGCTTTGCAATCACAATATGAGTTTTTCCTACTAGAAATAAAGAAGTGACACATTTTGCTTGAGATTTGATCTTGTTACCTAACGACTAAAATTAATAATGAAGGTTGAAACTTAACCTTTTTAACAAATTTCTTCACATAAGGATTGGTCATATTCCCCTTGAGTTTATGAGTAGGTGTAGTATCATTTCATGAAATTTTCATTGCCCACTCCCATTAATGCTTCTTGGTTTTCAAGGGGAGGCTCGAACTTGGGACCAAAGAAACTTTGGATGCCGAGATAACCAGTTAAGCTAACCCCGTTGGGTCACTCCCATTAATGCTTCTTGGTTTCCAAGGGGAGGCTCGAACCTGGGACCAAAGAAACTTTGGATGCCAAGCTAACCAGTTGAGCCAACCCCGTTGGGTCACTCCCATTAATGCTTCTTGGTTTCCAAGGGAAGGCTCGAACTTGAGACCAAACACTCCCATTAATGGAGTAGTTATGTAAGAATACCATCAAATATCCCTCTAAGACTGATAAGTTACCGATACTCTTCTACTACCATGTGAACGAAACTCAAGTTTTATTCAACATCCTAATTTTGAATTTAATTGTGCCCTTCTTTTTTCCACCCACATTACTTATAGACTACAATCTGTGTTGATTCACCCTACAAATATGAGTCACATTTGTCCTTGTGTTTGTTATCTTGAAATATTTCAATGATCTATAGATATGTATACATCACCTTTATTACTTTGATAAACGTAATAAGGTATTGCATCTATACAAGAAAATTCAAAAAGGTTTTACAAACTTATTGGGAGTATTATCTTGCTATAAAACAATATAAAAGCATCATAAAAACAATGAAAATTCATTCCCTATAAAAATTTGTTAAGATATTTGGAGGAAGCTTAGGTGTGATAACATGGTAAATCACTGGTGAAGGTATGAGTTCTACACATAGTAGACATAGATTTCCCTTAATGAGGACCAATGTGATGCAACTTTATGACATCCAATGAACTCTCGACTCAAAAGGGCCCTACCTATAAAGAATGTCACATAAGAAATGCTAATGTTGCCCAAGTCTATGTTCACATCATAGTTGCCCATTCCAGAACGTGTTCCCAAATGTGGCCAAAAATGAAATAAAATAATTCGCAATTATTTAACAAAACAAAAATTTGTACCCAAGCATAAGTGCATGTTTGAATGCTTGAGAGAATCAAGATTCTCTTAGGTAGACTAAGAGGCAAATGATGATCACCAATTTTACTCTAAGAACAAAACAAAGAAATACAAAACTAAAACCACCCCCAAGAACTATAAAAGCTAATACTAAGAAGAAATAGACAATATACAAAATCCCGGAAGCAAAGGGCTGATTCTCCTCTTTTGAAAAATTTATTATTGATCATGTTGAAGAGACCAAAAGCTTAAATACCAACCGAAAAAAAAACCATTTGTATTTTTTTTTAAGTGACATTCTTTCCATGATTCTTTTAAAAGAGTAACCCTTATTGAGTAACAAAAAGAAGTAAATCATATAACTAATCTCCAAAAGAGTCTACTTGTACAAAGATCATAGATTTGTAGAATTCAAAAGCAATCACTTCATACTCAATAGAATCAGAAAAAGAGGTGAAATATGTGAATTATGTTAGTGCTACCATAGTCAGCTTTTATCAAAAGTATCAAGTAAAATAATCAACTTAGGCTTATAAAAGTTCCAAAAGAAATTATGAGACGTAAAAAATGTAAAAAATCAAGAACAAATAACTCATTGCCTAAATGCTCTTGCATGATTTAGCATATCTAAAAGGATGGGAGAAGTACCAAAGGTAAGTGTTAATATTTTTTTTATTTTTTGCATTTAAAGGCCACATTCTGAATTGACATTACGTTTCGTTCCAGGTCGGAACGGGCTTCTAAGGTTCACATTATAGGAGTTTGTGCCCGAGCAACCATTTTGACTATGGGTAATTTTATAGCTCAATAGCATGCTTTTAAGACCTGTCCAATGGGCAACTAAAGTCTAGGACACTATGGGGGTTTGTGTTCATCACATTGACGTCCACCTGCAGGATTTGTATTGGTCCATGTGAACATAAGAATGGAAGAGCAATTTTGAAGCTATCAACAATCATCAAAGCACCAAAGTAAAAAGACATTTGTTACCCGACTTTGGAACTATAATAATTTGGAAACTGATATGGGTAGCCTTTTATATGTAGGTTTTACCTTGGCCAGCATTGACCTTGATAAAACCTCAAATCTCAGAACACTTTTGTGCTCATGAAATGAGCACACTCCAAATAGTCAAAAAAACTGCTATGCCTACGATGCTTGGAACTCCAACATCTTAATAGAGGATATCCAATAGAGGAAAATACAATATATACGAGGTATCGTGTCCTCTTTGAATGGAGAAATACAAGGAATACACTCTATCAAAACGAGATTCTGGAGTTACTAAAAGACCTTCGTGCATGTTGTACTCCCCTAGAATAAATTTAGGACTTTTAAGTGAATGTTGTCAAAATAACTACAGCAGCACAAATATTTCCTCCAGCTTCAATAGAAACCATCACTAAAACTAAAAACAACTTACAAGTCTTAAATCAAAAGAAACTGTCCTGTCCCAATATCTAATTAAGGGCTTAGCATCCACATTGCAAAACCCTAAAACAACAACATATTTTGTTATTTATAAATGAAGCTGCACAGATAGTTCGCACTTACAAAAACCTCTGACTTCAGTTTGAAAACAGAAGACAGCACAGACCAGACAGCTGCTCATATTATAACAAGGAGTTTACAGAGATGATGCCTCCTCTGGAGCATCTTAAATGTCTGTACTGAGCAAACCGTGCTAAATGCAGAACATACACAGAAATCAGCAACTCTAAGCCTGCCTAAACCTCAACAGCACAATAAAGTGCTAAACAATGTGAAAGCAACTACAGCAACAAATTGGATCCTAAAGTTCTTTGCAAAATCTCTGTGCAGGAGCTTTAACTTGTTTTTTATTTCAGTGTCCAACAAAGTCTAAGACCCAAGTAGCAGAATTGACGTCCTGAACGTGAGTGATCTGCTCTGGACTTTACTCTTGCAAACAGAGTTCCAGGGAACCCTCAGTCAGGAGGATTTGTCCATCAGCTGTATTGGGGCAAGAATGTTGCTCTTATTGGTCTCAAGGATGCATCCATTCATAACCATCTCTTCAAGTATAAAATGTGCCTTCTCTAGGTGGTTCATAATGTCAAGTTCGCACTGCATTCAAATTTAAGCAAAAACTAGTAAAATTTGAATCCTGGCTTTTCCCAGTTCTTCCAGAGAAGAGAGAGGATCCTTCTTAGTATGCAGTCTATGGACTTCAGAGCTTGCAGAGTGCCTCTACAGCCTCCTTAAATATAGCATGACATATCATTTTGTTAATCTAAAACAAACATTATAGAAGTGCTCGTGGATCTAATTTCTACATATGCACTCAGAACTCCAAATATACTCTAAAGATGTGAACTTTACACTTAGTAATTTCATTATTATTCCAGTCAATAACATGTACTATGAGCTTGTGTTCTTCTTGCATATGTAGTTAACAAGAGATGTTATACATGCAAGTGAGTTTACTCACCACGTTGCAAAAGTAACGATCCATCGTTTCCACAACACAATGGATAAATTCCAAAATAGCCAGCTCATTCTGCCACAATGAACTTAACATGTTAATTCCTTGAGTTGCCATTTCTGTGCTGAGCTTTATGCACCGAAGTGCCAAACTGCATCTTTCAAGACTTAAAATAGAAAACAAAGTATGGTTATGTTGAAAATTACTTGTATTATACCTATACAACGGGCCTAGAAACCAATACAGGGAACGACTATTGCAGACTCTGTTCCTATAATCTGCATAAACTCTAAACATTTAACTAAACAATAGCACAAAACATGTGAAGTATCGGAGATATCAAACTGCACAAAGGTAGTCACACCATGTTCTACAGAAAACAATTTTGAGGATTACACATGAATCAGTAATCTGATTTCCTTTCTTCACAAATTCATATGTTTTGATACAAGGCTTTTGCAGATGTCATTTTTGTTGCTAGATGGCAAGATCAAAGATGCAAGCACCAGAAACAACATTCAGGAGATCGAGAATATGTGAGCAGAGACCACGATAGCAAAAGTTAGTTCTCCTTGACGTGATGACACATACCAGGTGCAAGCACCAGTATATAGACAAATCTTTCAGGAATCAAAGTTCTGATTGAGGGGAGAAGAATTTCTACAGGCAGTGATTGTAAAATTAGTTTATAGCAGCAGTGTGTGCAAGTAACGTCCTAAATATAAACATAAGACACAAATGTTATCAAGAAAAAGCCTCAAAATGCCTCTCACAAGTTCCACTACATTAAGGACAAAAAAAACTTTTGGTAAGACGGGAGAAATTTCCAGTTGACGCCGATGAGATAGATAGCCCTAACGTAGGTTTGAGAGACCAGCATCATAAGAATTGTTTAAAACAAAACAATGCTCTATCATCGACCTTAAGGATAAGCTGGCTGTTCAGCCAAGATAAGTTCCACCAAACAATCCATTGCAACAAGGCATCCTTGGGGAAGTTTAAAGATTGTGAGACTATAAAGTTGTTACTTGATAATTTCAAAGTTTCATTAAGTCCGTATTTTATCGAAGCATCAAATATTGATCATGAACTTGTCTGGATAGGATGGTGTAACTCCTCATGATTATTGTTAATCAAGCCAAGAGAAATTAGTCCAGTTAGAGCAAAATAAGCAAGTGTTGAACTTGCACATCTTGTCAAATCTAGATTCGAAGATTCACAATGCCTTTTTGCATTTGTTGAACAACAAGACCAACTATAGCCTTGTAAAAAAACAATAGATGAATAGGATGGAGAGAGAGAGAGAGAGAGAGAGAGAGAGAGAGAGAGAGAGAGAGAGAGAGAGAGAGAGAGAGAGAGAGAGACTTGTAGAGATCTAATCATAAATCACTGGGAGAGAATTGTGTTCCATGCCCTTGCCTGCCCTCTATTGGATGGATTGATGCTCCTGAATTATCCAATTTGAGGTAGAAGATTGCCTATTTCAGTAGAGACTATCCTCTCATATGTGGAATGTAGAACCAATCATAAAATATGTGCATGAAATGGCATCACCAAGAAAAAGCATAGACGTTCATAGCTGCCAAACTATAGTAACCCAAAACAACTTAGTTATTAGTGTTTCCACCCAGTTCAGAATCGACCTTTTCAGAATCAGAAGAATCGGCATGAATCATGGTTCCAAACCAAGCCCCTCCTGGAAAATCGAAAAAAATCGGCAATTTTTTTTGGGCATTTTTTTTTTGTATTGCTAGAAAGCATGTAAGATAACATCTACAATGTTTGTTGAATCTTATAAACACTAGGTTGCTACATGCATGCATTTGAAAGTTCATTGTTGCTTGTAAAAGCTGATATATGCAACACAAACACATGCACACATGCACGAGTGCGCGCGCGCGCACACACACACACACACACACGATATATAGTTTTTAGTGTAAAATTTGCTACATGGAAATATATGAATCTATGAAGAAAATGCAACAATTATTTTCAGCTCACCAGGTGAATAACATGTTCTGTCCAAATGTATGATTACCTTTTATCTTGCATTAAAATCAAAAGCATAACTTCAAAGCTTGCAAGGCCCAGCTGAACATCTCTGGTTTTCATATAATATGAGAGAGGGAGAGAGAACACACTCACAATGCATGTGCTAGAATCACTAGATACAGTTAGAATGATGTCACCTAAGAGAGGTGTGATCACTAGTGTGCCTATAGGTCTAATCCACAGGATTCCATTAGAGCAGAAGCAGAGACAGTCATAAAATGTTTGCTCCATGAGTAATTGGTTGCGTGGCACAGTAAACCTCTCAATGATGCTAACTAGGCATGTTCGTTGAGGGAAGGGATGTCATATTCTTTTATATTCATATCCCATTGTGAAGATGTATAAATATAAAAATGTAAAACTGTAAGTGTCCATATGCCTTTGGTGATTTTGCAAATGGATCTCAATAACACGGTCACTAGTCAAAAGTCACATGCTTGTGATTGGCACAGGGGTATTGGGTCTCATTTGGAGGCCATAGGACTAACTTCCTAAAATGTAAGAGTTGACCAGTCGAAGGGACACTTGGTCCAATACATGAGTGGCAATGGTCTAACATTTTTAGCAATTTATGCCTCCTTGCCTTGGTGACATGGTCCTACAAAGTGGTAAGTGTTGGTGATTAGATTACATGCACCAAATGTTAGTTTAAAATATGTCAAGGTTAGGTAGGTATCAAGGGAATTTATGTGTGAGCCTTGAAGAGGCATTTATTCCGATGCAACTTTGGTTGGGAGGAGACTTGCAAATATGTT
The DNA here is from genome assembly GCA_029204225.1 of Diphasiastrum complanatum. Lineage (NCBI taxonomy): Eukaryota > Viridiplantae > Streptophyta > Lycopodiopsida > Lycopodiales > Lycopodiaceae > Diphasiastrum > Diphasiastrum complanatum. The sequence continues at coordinate 42,782 of MU832652.1, read as the reverse complement.
CTCTTAGGGTTCTAATTTTGGAATTTCAAAATGGCAACAAAGTGAAAGCTTTTGTATCTATCTTGTGTATTTTTGTAGTTGGTTGTTGCACTACCCATTTTTTGGCCATTGAATGTGTCTACTTTTGACCTGTCCGAGTTTTGAATTCGTTCCACTCGCCCTAAAATTAGACCACTATGACTTTTAGTGAACCCTAGTAGCTCTCCCTTATTCCCCTAAAAACTTACGCATCGTTGTTGTTAGAGCATAGTCTTGGCACTAGCTTGACCTCGGCACGACCAGTTACCACAGGGCCTGAGGCCAAGTATTTGCAATGGCCGGTGACCGGAGTGGACATTTGTCTTGAAAGCTGGGACATGTGCGTTACAAGCAGTGAACCGGTGTTGACAAGTTGTCAAAGACACGGTGGATTGTGACCATCAGGATCCTAGCCGTCAGTGGCGAGATGCTAGTCAGCAAGTAACCAAGTTGACCAAGCAGGTCACAGGTCTTTGGCAAGGTTCGGGAATGGTACCCTATGAGTCACTCAGTATTCACAGGTCACAAGTAGTATGCATCCCAGGTGGACTAATCACCCATTGTTGGATCCCATGTGCGAGGTGACAGAAATAGCAAGTAGCAGGACTCTTAGAGGGTGCCTATGGTTGGGAGGTTCACTACAAATTGGTCTTCTTAGTTTCATGAGCTTGGAAAGACAGGTCTGTATTGATGTTACTATACTAAACAAGTGGACTCCAGCCGCCTTTTAAACAGTTGACTTGACTGATTTGTAACACATCTAACTAAACTAGTTGGGAGCCCCCTCAACAATGAACATGAAGATCCTATCGATACACTAAGAGCCCTTTGTGCTTGCTTATTATTCCCACCTCTTCTAAAGTTTTTTCCTCCCTGCATATGCTTGCCACCAACTATGTGTTAGAGCCTAAACTCCATGTCCCGGTTATTTACAGTTTTCATAGACAGATGCACATTTTGTGATTATTGTAATTACTAAAATGCTTAAGTTACCGGCCTGTGGTGACCTTTGAAAGTAATCTATTTAGTTGTAATTGGACCTCAGAGAGTCGTGCTTAGCTTTGGCATGGGGTACTGGGTCATTTATTAGGAGCGGCTGCACCGACCTCCTAAAAAGGAGTTGACTAGTCAACATGACATGTGCCATATGCTCACATTGTGTACAGGACATGCTAAGTTTTGAGTGAAGTTTCAGATTAGGAGTCTAACATTTGGTATCAAAGTAAAGGTTGTGTTGAGAGGAGGGCTGCAAATTTTTCAGAAATACCTTAGATGGACCATCATTGATCAGAGATTCAGAAGCATCAAAAGGTCGTGAAATTTTGCAGAAATTGGAGCCAACGGGAGGGCAGTCCAGCGTTGAAGGACAGCAAGAAAGTGGGCAATTTTTGAGCTGGAAAATCCAGGATCAAACGAAATGTAAAAATTCTGATTTACTTGTGGTTGGCTGTGTACTATGTGAGAAATTGTCAAAAAATTGGCAAATCTAGCTTGATCAAAACCATATAGATTGTAAATAGGTGGCTCCCACACGTGTGAATCCTTGTTGGCACGTGTGAGGTGAGGATTGGTAAAACTCTAGGGTTAGGTAAGATTGACATATTAGGGCAAGAAAGTGAGGAGATAGAATTTTTGGAGCAAATTGGCAATTTTGAGTTTTCTACACATTTGTCTTGAGTTTTTGTGAATGCTTTGGCATCTAAACTTAATTACACTTAATCTCCGATAATATGTTGTACTGGAGGCTGTACCACACGCGTGTGGGGTCGGAATTCCATGTTTGATCAATGCTTTTGATTGCTCCTAATTGTGGGATCCAATATTGCTTTTCTAGATCAAGATTTTGTGACTAGTTTTGCAATAGATAGGTGTATCAATCAATCAATCACTCTTGGAGCCTTATGCAAGTTCATTTATGGTCCTTAGTACTGTACTTTCAACATACCATTGTGGCTTAGTGTGGAAGGGCCTTATCTGTGCTGATTTGGACAATTGGACAGCTAGGAAGCGACTACGGTACGCTGTACCAACCAGGTTAGACCTGGTGTGTCTGATTAGAGACGGTTTTGTGAGTCAGAAACCCTTGTTTCCCCACATTTTAGACCTCTGATCGGGTGGACATGTCTGCAACACTGTGATTATGGATCCACAAGAAGGTACGAATACAAGACTGACAAGGGTTGAGGAAGTGGCAGCCAAGGTGGATGCTATGGAGGTGACTTATCAACAAATCCTTGAACAATTGAAGACATCAAGATCCTCACATAAACTGGAAGCGGTATGATTGGTGTTTCATTTTGTGGAGGGCATGCATGGAAGTCTCAAAACCTTTCGTTGTAAAGAAGCAGACTCCTAACTGTGAGAATTGGCAAAAGTTAACTTGATCAAACATTGTAAATATCATAATCACTTGGACCTATGATGATTACACATGTGTGGAGCCTGTTCCCACGTGTGAAATAAATGTACTTTTCATGTAGTATAATCATATAGGTTGTACATATGATTTAAATCAAGTTCTAGTGGCTAAAAAGGCCAAAATCATGTTTTTTAGTCATATGCCACATGGCATCAATCTAGAGATTGCATGAGCCACATCATGAGATTAGGTGTCAAATCCCATGTGTAGAGGTCTGCTCACACGTGTGGAATAAGCTGAAGAAGTCGAGTTTGCAATTCTAGAAGATTTTTTCCTAGTTCTATACATAGAAGGAAAACTAACCAAAAGTGCTCAAAATAAAAGGTTTTGTCCAAGTGTCAATTTTGCGTGACGAATCATCATATGACAAAGCACCCTGACACATGTGAGATCAGAGGAATGATCAGTACCACGAGCTCCCACTTTTGTATATATAGAGCCACATTTGGCCATAATCATTAAGCAACACCAATCTTGATTTTGGAAGCAATTTCTTGTCAATTTCATCATTTGTCTTGATTTCTTTTGATTGAATTGAGTTTCTATCATATTGTACTTTGTTTTCAGGCTGGAGTCCGTACTCTGATAGGTTTTCACGTGTGAAACTGGCAAGTACAATCGCCTTTCATTTATGATTGTTCTTGTTAGATTTTCACATGGTATCAGAGCCAAGTACAAGAGGATTTATTGAGATTTGATGGGGTTGATCCAAAACTAAGCCCAAATCAGTACGTTTTTGGATACTAGCTAATTTTGATGTGGCGAGTTGGATTGGAAAGGTATACTCAAAATTTTTGCATCAAACTTGGTTGTGGGCTACAGGGGTACTATTCACACGTGTGAGGATGTACAGTACCAGTTTTGGAGCCTTACGTTACAATTTGATGCTCATACACCCAAATTAACAAGTTTGTGGAAACTAGCTAATCTTGAGGTAGAGAGTTTGAATGGATTGATAGATTCAATATTTTTGTACCAAAACTTGTTGTAGGCTGTAGGTGTACTTTCCACACATGTGGGGCCGTACAGATCTAGTTTTGGTTGATAAAATTCAAATTGATGCATAATTTGACTCATACACCCAAATTTAGTGGATTTTAGTGCAAATTCAAGCTTTTTCTATAGAAATTCTATTCCTATGATTTGTTCTTGGATTAGATCATCCAAATAATTAAATTGAAGCTTGATTCAGGTGCATTAAATGTGATTCTCTGATTTTTTGAGTGTATGTTGAAGTTGAGAGAGAAATTGCCAACAATCATAGATTAAAGAGTGATATGCAAGGTGAGAGGATGAAATCCATTGTACCATCACTCTAGATTTGTTCAAGAGTGATAGGGTCAAGTTTAGAAGCATCAATTTGCTAGAAAACATCCTTGGATTTGTCCTCCAAGTGAAACGTTTGAGAGTGTCTAGTGCATATATAGCATCTATGCAAATCTTTTGTAGAATTTGACATAGATTGGCTTCAATTGAGAGTTCTAGAAAAGAGATTGAGATCCAAGTCACATTGTTCAACCCTACTCAATATGTTTGAGTGTTTGTGAGGCTTGAAAAGAGTCATTGAAGTGTGTATGGCAAATGTGTAGAGAGAGATCCAATCTTCTAAGAGTTCCTTCCTTTGCAGAGGGCAAGATCTAGAAGCTCATTTTGTGTTGGTATTGTAGAAGAGTTGTCTTTTCCTAAGTGATCAAATCCTTCTAGGTGGCATTAGCTCTTTGAAGCACAATATCTTAGTGAGAAGAATCACAACTTTTGATTTTGAATTTCATTCCAACTCTTAAGAAGTAGAGTCATTGGTTGAATCCAATAGGGGTGAATGAATTCAATTTATTGAGCAAAAATTGACATAGTATGTATGAAACTCAAATTAGTTCTATTGAACTTTCTTTGTGAGAGTGTGAGGGTCAATTTGTGATCCCATTGGATGTCTAGAATGAGTCGTCGTCCATATTTGAGTATTCATGCATGGTTGGGATCTTTGTGAATCTCTAGATGTCTAATTTTTAAGCTTGGTGAAAAATTCTTGACATAGGTTGTTATCAAACGATTACAAATCCATTCCAAATCTCAAGAGTGAGATTCTTTGGGGATTCCAAAAGGGGTGATTGGATCTTAATTTTGTGTGTTTGAATCAAATGTACATGTCAAGTTTGAGTGATCTAGAGTAGATCCTATGTTTTGTGAAAATTGGTGATATAGTTTGTTGTCAAATCAAATCAAATTCATTTTAAATTTCAAGAGTGAGATTATTTGGGTCAAGAGTGAGTCCAAAAGAAGTGATTAAGTTTGATTTTCATGTGTTTTGAAACAAAACCCATCTCTTGTTCAAGAATCTCAAGTGTTGAGAGAACTAGTCAAGTGAAAAGGAAAATCTAGGTGTCAAATCTTTTCATATCCATTCCAACTCTCAAAAGGAAGAGTCATTGATATTTGTTGAGTTTAATAGGAGTGTTTGGATCTGATTTCTTTTGTGATTTGATTCAAAGATTGTGTGTGATCAAAGCAAAGTTTCCAAGTGACTAGTCATTAGTGTAAGATTGATTCTTAGGTCTGTGAGCTAGATCTTTTGTAGATCCTTCTAGATTATTGAATATGTTCAAATCTAGTCTCTTGAGAGTCACAAATTACATTTGTAGAATCATATCACAAGTTTTGTTTCACACGGCATCAATAGGTGGCATCCTATTGAAGGCAAGCAAGGATCTCAAGTGCAACCAAGGTTGCAGTCCGTGTTCCGGAACGCGATCCGGGATTTCCCATAAGGGTTTCCCGGAACGCAAATTTTTTTTTTTTTTTTTGTGTAGTTGCCAATATGGGTATCATGTGAAAGGATATCAAAAATGCACTTGTTATGCAGATCTGTTGCTTGGTTTCAGATGGCTGCGGGCTACATTGATTAGAAATCTGGACATCAGTAGATGGTTTAAGAAAACTAGCTGCATTTTCATATGGTTTCAGAAATCTGGACTGTGTAGTTTGTCGACTGTTTCGGGTTCGAAACACCAAAAAGTGTGTTTTCACTCAGTGAGTTGGAAGGCCAAATCATGAAGAGGCCTTACCGTCGGGGCCGGGGTCTACCGGCAACCCCCGCACCCCGCCATTGGGGGCCGTTGCCCCCCAAACCCCCCACCGGGGGGTTACCGCCCCCCGGACCCCCCGTTTCTCGGTACCGCCCCCCGAACCCCCTATTTCAGCCATTCCAAAAGAAGTATACAATTCCCGCCAATCTAAGGAAGGCTCCTTCTAACTCTTTCTATTATTTTCTAACAGAAAACGGAATCAGTAGATCTGCAAAGATGCTACAAAAAGAAGACCAATCCATCCAAGGCGAACCAAAGTAAGGGGGCCGAGGTGAAGGATGGAGCTTCAAGTTCGACATGCAAATACAAGAAGGACAAATCCGCATTGTTTGGTTCAAGATGCAAAGATAGATGTCACTTTCAAAGAAGTAACTTGGATTTATTTCATGGAAAGTATTTTGCTTGGAACTTTAGATAAGTTCAAACTTATTGTTATGATCCAAGAGAAATCAATCAAGAATAAGGAGGAGCAATCACAAAACGAAAATAGTTTCATTTATGCTCTCATGTCAGCTTATGAAGAACTATTTTGCTTTGAAGAGATTTTTGTATCTCAAAGGTGGATTAAGGCAATACTAGTTGAGTGTGATGCCTTAAAAGATAGCAAGGTATGTTTTCCTTGTAAGCTTACATTAGATATGAAGTCAAGGAAATGGAAATGTCTTCATAATGTAAGATCTTTTGGTTTCAATAAGATCATGAATGATGTGTTCATTCATAAAGATGAAAATTTCAAGTTTTTAATCTTAAAGGCAAGTTGTAAACTTCTTATGAGAACAAGTGAAGCATCCAAAGTGGACACTTATATCCATAAGCAAGTAGTTAGCCTTATTGAGATAGAAATAACCTTTGATTTCAATATTAGAAAAATCATGCCAAGTTGTGGTGTTTTTTGGACTCATGTTTCTAGCATAAGTAATCTTGATAATCATAGAAAGTGCATATTGTATGGTCATTGTTGTTGTGATCATTATGAGACATGGAGGTCTCGGATTTCTATTGAGAAGGAGCACCATGAAGAGGATATTAAAGAGTCATCTCAAAGTTCAAGTGTCCCAAGGATTGAGGAGGAGAGTCCTTCTCAAGGTTCAAGTGTGCCAAGGATTGAGGAGAGACCTTCTCAAGTTGTGATTCCAAAAAGAAACTCAAGAAACATAGTTAAACCCATGTGGCTCACATTTCAAAGGAAAGACGAGCATATCTCATGTGGTATACATCTCATACTTACTTCTCTTGTGTCATTTGATAATCAATTTGCTTTAGTGAGATCATTGCATCTCAAAATTGAAGTAAAGCCATACTAGTTGAGTATGTAGTCTCTCTTGAGAGCATAGATGATGTTCTTAAAAGTTTGAAATTGATTTTAAATCAAAAAGCAAATGGTTATGTCATCAAATGTATGCTCTTGAGTCATACAAGAGCAAAAGTGATTTGTTCACTCATAGTTTGAAAATTTCTCTTTTTTCAAGTATTGAGGCAAATTGTAAACTCTTTATGGTAAGTGAATCATCTTCTAAAGACACTTATCTCCATAATAAAGTATTTAGCCTCATTGGATCTAAGATTAGCATGGTAAACAAGCATGAAGATATGATGCAAACACTTTGTTATTATAGCATGCATAGTCTTGCCAATTTGGCTGAGTCTAATTCTCTAGATCGTGGTAACATGATGGTGGATCTTTGTGATCCTAATAAGTCAAGAAGCAATCTTTATTTTCTCATGGAGGAGAATGCACATGAAGAAGGAGCAAGCCTCAAGGTCAAGCATCTACATGAATTTGGAAGGAATCGATCTTGGAGGTGCTACGATGGTGCAAAGCTCTCAAGTTCATCAAAGATGTCAACATCAAAGAAGTACTATCATGGATATGGTGATCACGGATCAACATCAAGCTCATTGGCTGATCTTCACACCTTTTGAACCAGCAAAGACCAATTCAGCCCATGGGGTCAAGTTCAAGATCAACATGTTTTTATCAAGTTAGTTTTGAGGAGGAGTGTGAAAATTGGCAAAAGCTAACTTGATCAAACATTGTAAATATCATAATGACTTGTAGCACATGTGTGGAGCCTATTCCCTCGTGTGAAATAAATGTACTTTTCATGTAGTATAATCATATAGGTTGTACATATGATTTAAATCAAGTTCTAGTGGCTAAAAAGGCCAAAATCATGTTTTTTAGTCATATGCCACATGGCATCAATCTAGAGATTGCCTGAGCCACATCATGAGATTAGGTGTCAAATCCCATGTGTAGACGTCTGCTCACACGTGTGGAATAAGCTGAGGAAGTCGAGTTTGCACTTCTAGAAGAGTTTTTCCTAGTTCTCTACATAGAAGAAAAATTGACCAAAAGTGCTCAAAATAGAAGGTTTTGTCCAAGTGTCAATTTTGCATGATGAATCATCATATGACAGCACACCCTCACACATGTGAGATCAAAGGGATGATCAGTACCACAAGTTCCCACTTTTTGTATATATAGAGCCACATTCATTAAGCAACGCCAATCTTGATTTTGGAAGCAATTTCTTGTGAATTTCATCATTTGTCTTGATTTCTTTTGATTGAATTGAGTTTCTATCATATTGTACTTTGTTTTCAGGCTGGAGTCCGTACTCTGACAGGTTTTCACACATGTGAAACCAGCAAGTACAATCCCCTTTCATTTATGATTGTTCTTGTTAGATTTTCTCATGTAGAATTGATCTAGATTGAACTAATCTTGTGTAGATTGGTAGATCAATTGTATCTAACATCATGTCCCTCTTGTGGATCATTTTAGGATCCATTCTTGGTCCAATTTTGCAGATTTTCACAGTAACCTCCAAGGAGCAGTTCAGATAGCTCTGTGTTTGAAACACGAAAAATAAGGTTAGTGGTGAGCCTTGGCCTCAAGCAGTTTTCTGGCCTTGGATAAGAAGAGGCTCAAAAGGTTTAAGAGTCAATTTGCGCAAAGGCAAGTTTCAAGGTGACCTTAAAGGAGGAGTAGGCCTTCCAAGGATAGAGGATTGTAGGGGCGGTCTAGTGTCCAAAGAGGTCAACATTCTTCAGCAACAAGTACTTGTAGCTTCTAGGGACAACGATTGTAGGGCAAAAGGGCATCCGATGTTCAAAAGGGGCCAGCGACCTTTGTTGCTATTGCCACATAACCAAGAGTGTTCCAAATGTGGAAGTTTCATTTTGCTTTGGTTACTTGGGAGCATGCATGTGGAAGGAATGTCCATGGAATCCAATGAGGACTTCATGCAATATTCTAGTGAAGCAGGCATGAGCACCTATGGCTATTGAAGAGCTGGAGCAAGATGAACTCGAGGGAAGCCTTCGTCACGTTGTGAAAGTGTCGCTGATCCGTTTGCCACAACTGTTTAAAACGACGCAACACATGTATCAATTTCCAAGTACTTCTTCATTGTTTTGACTGGATAGATGTGTGGTATGGATGTGTGTGTTCTATTTGACACTAGGTCCTCCCATAACGTATTTGACTTTGATTGAGAGGTTGAATGTGAGCACACAACCATCCATGTACTAGTACACAGTCGTGAGGGCTGATGGAAAGGGTATTGTTGGGGGACGCTTCGGGGTTGTTCAGAGTTAGGCAAAGAAGTTGGACATTAAGATAATGTGTTTGGCATGTTTTGATGTGGTACTCGAGATGGGTAGACCCTCAGAAACCATTTGCCATAGTAACGGATGCGAGTGATATCGTCATTGGGACAATTTTGATGAAAGAGGGTAGACCAATGGCCTTTGTGAGCGAGAAGCTCAACCCTGCTCAGAAGAGTTGTATGCCATTGTCCATGCTTTGAAAGTATGGAGGCATTATTTGTGTGATGCAGGTTTTGTATACACCGACCATAACATTTTGATGTATTTCTACAATTAGCCAGGTGGGCTGAATTGATGCAGGAATTTCACATGGAAATTCGGTACAAGAAAGGTGCTGAAAATCATGTGGCTGAGGCATTAATTGTTGAGATCAAACAGATTCAGCAAGAGGATCCTCACTGGTTATTGTAAGGACATTGTGAGAGAGGTAAATCTTGGCCAAGTAGAGTCTCACAAGGAGAACTCTAATCTCTTTGCTCACACCTGCCTAAAGTATACCATGGCAGATGGTATAGTTGAAGGAAAATGGCAAACTCCCCATTCCAATTAGTAAAGGGCTGTGTAGGGAGATTTTGCATTTATGTCATGATAGTATTGGTGCTAGTCATCCTGATGTGGATTGGACCTATGAGATGATCCTATGTAACTCTTAGTGGCCCAATATAATTTTAGGCCTACTAGTCTTGTTACGGTGGGAATTCCTCAAAGTGCCTAGTACAACTAATTTCTAACTCAATGGGTGAAATGATTGAGTTAATTGAAAAAATTTAAGAGAAGCAATCGTGGTGCTAGTGAGAGTCGAGTGCGATCACCAGTAGTATGGGATGCTGGTTGTCGTAGGAGGCTTGATTAGGCCAGTTGTTGTCGACAACTCTGGTGTACGGAGATGAGTCAGTTGTGACTCTATTCAGGAGCATGTAGAGGAGATCCATGAGCCAACAAGGAAAATGGATAGGTGGGAGAAACGTCTGTGTAGCCGCTTGATTTATGATATATATAGTTGCTTGGCATGGAAGATCTCTTGCAGATACTGCCTGGGAGACCACGCACGGTTTGTGTGCACAGTACCCTAGTTGTGTCTTTTTTTGAGGGGGAAGGGATGTTAGAGCCTATACTCCCTATCCCAGTTATTTGCAGTTTTCATGGACAGATGCACATTTTGTAGTTATTGTAATTATTGAAATGGCTAAGTCACTGGCCTATGGTGACCTTTGTAAGTAATTTGTAAATAGTTGGCATTGGACCTCAAAGAGTCATGCTTAGCTTTGGCATGGGGTACTGGGTTATTATTAGGAGTGACTGCACTGACCTCCTAGAAAGCACGAGAGTTGACTTGTCAACGTGACACGTGTCACAAGCTCACTAAGACACTTGGTCCAGTGAATAAGTGACACAGGTCAGAGTTGACCGGTCAAACATGACACGTCACATGCTCACTGGGATACTTGGTCCAGTGTATGAGTGACACATGTAAGCCTACTCACTTGCCTATGTGTCAGGGTACTACCAAGTGGCAAGTGTCGACTGTGCATGGAATTGGCCATGTCGCCGTTAGGAAGGGTCAAGGTTAATAATTTTGCTCTCCATATATGAGCATCATATTTACTTATGATCAGTAGAAAGGTAGCTTTTCTTTAGAACTTTAGCAAAGCTTTACAAATGCCTTTGATTGAACTAAGTCCTTTACAAATCTTGCCCTCAGCCGAGTCCGTTTCATCAAATCCCCATTTGTGAAGCCGATCTATTCCAGCTTTGCACCATCCTTTTTCCTTTGTAGCCATCACAGCCTTGTGGGGGATTTTGTCTTCATTCAACTTCTTGGCTTGGCCTTCTTGATATAATGTTTGAATCGCAAAAGGCTATGATAGGGGGGAGAGTGCTATGGATGGTGTAACTCGATATCAAAACTCCTCAACATTTAGAATCGAGTTGATATGGTTTTCAAAGGGTTGGTTACCAAAAAGGAGACTTGAAGCTAAAATCTTTTGATAAAGTCCATATCTTCCAAGTTCCATTATGGTGTGAAAGGCACTTCATAATTACATTTGCAATTGGCTCTGGTGCTGGTGTTTGAACAACCAATATTTTAAAGTTACAATCAGTAGCTGTCAACCTTGTTTGTGGAGGATAGTCGTGCCATTGATTTTCATGTAAGCCAAATGCTAGAAATGAAAAAAGTTAATCAGGTAATTAGAAACTATATCGTCAAGACAAAACAATAGATATGATGCACACGGCATTCTAGGTCTAGATATCCACAGCTCTAACATTTTGCAAAAGGCCTCCACATAATGCATCACGAATTAGTGAATAAACGGTACCTAGGTATTATCAGGGATCTGTAGGCTCTTACAGTACGTAAGAAATTTGCAAACATTACTATCACATCCCCCATCAGAAGGTGGGTCTATTGGCTCGTGGCTTGGTTTTGTGGTTTCCTCTTTTTTTTACAGAAAAACAAACGATTTTGATCAGCAACACTACATTTATGATATATATATATCTATATATATATTCAAACTTATGTACACTTTTGTGCATGGGTATGGGTGCACCCATGCATCCTCCTCCCCTCACCCATGCATACACACTTTTTTCACTAAAAATGATGGGAAGGGGGATGCATGTATGGGAAACATGATGCATGGCTCTCCTCCCCATGCATTATATATATAAAAATATATGTGTATACGTGCTCGGCAAAAATGTCATGTTTGCCATTGAAAAATGTTATCATTTGCCATCAAAAATGTCACACAAAAACTATGTATTTTTAAGAATATACACCTATAATAAATCTTTTTTATTGTCTCACCTCCCCAAATTCAAATCCTATATTTCTCTCCCTCCATTTCTCTCTTCCCCTCTCTCTGTGTCTCTCCCTCAGGATCGAACTCTCTCTCTCTCTCTCTCTCTCTCTCTCTCCCCCTCCATCGTCCTCCATCGGGCCTCTGCTGCAGCCATTGACAATCTAGCCCTTCTTAAATGTTGTAGCAAATCTTGAATGTTGTAGCGCATTTTACTTTCTTGAATGTTGTAGCGCATTTGTCTGGCGCGAGTTTGGAGGTGTTGAAGCATTGGTTTCTTGGATTCTTGGAGGTTGAATCGCTGGTTTTTTGGAGGTGTTGAAGCACAACGAACTATTTGCAGCCACCAGAACTGAAGAACCCAAACGATTTGCAGCACAATTGAATATGGTTCTGAAAATCCAAGCTCAGCAGAAGCAGTAAGAACATTACTTTTCGTTATCTCTAAAGCACTCATGTATAGAGTACGAGCAGGGATTGTCCCCATCAAAGAGGTTGTGAATCCCCTGTATAAGCCAGCTATACCTTCCTGCCGAAAAATGCCTACACCCATAGACATTGATGAGCGTTTAGCTGCTGCAAATCGTTGCCTGGTCTTGAAAAGAACGGTATGTTGCCTGGTCTTGAGAAGAACGATAGGGTAGAACATTGCAGATTCCCCAAAGAACAAAGCCGCACCAAAAACCAAAAACTTAAATTTGTCCACATGTGCCATTCCACATCAACCGACAGTCGTATTTCAGCCGTTGTTGATTGTATCTAAACTAAGTCGCATTTTTCCTGTTCTTTCGTGTATTCGCTGGAGCTGTTCATATTTTTAAGAACGGTTGATGTTCTAGCATTTTCCTTGATTTCTGTTGAGCATCGCAGCAAGCCCAGATTTTGTAGATTAGGTGAAATATCTGCATGCATGGTTTTTTGCAATAAGATCTATCCAGCTGCTTGCGGGAGTTCTGGAGTCATTACTGCCTTTTAGAAGCAGGCAACAGTGCGTAGCAGACGTGCCGCCAACTACGGGCATCTTCCAGGAGTATCTTAGAGGTCCTGTGTCATCGAATAAGGCTATGATCAACATCTCACCAATCGAAAGCTTAGATTACGAGTAATGTCCTTCTCACTATCCTTCCTCCATTGTGTCAGGAAGAGCTGCGAGTAATGTCCTTCTCACTATCCTTCCTCCATTGTGTCAGGAAGAGCTACATTCACTTAAGCATTCAATCGGTTCCTGGAATCGTACGAGAGAAGTGGCCCTCAGACTCATTTCCGCACAACAGGTAGATGTAGAAGGAGTTAAGGAGGAATTTCATGATAAGAAGGCTGAATGTCAAAAGTTGTAGAGAAAAATAGAGTTTTTGAAGGAAGACAAGAATGGAATCAACTCCTAAAATCGATCCTAGATGCAACTTAGATGTAGACTTCGATCCATGGTAGCTGTTTGGACCCTGAGCAGTCGTCGACCCACAAACAATTCTGATTTGCATCGATCTTGCGATATCCGAATCCTTGAGCATAGAGCAATATGACCCGAATTAGCTATCCACTGAGCTACGTTTACTTCAATGTAGACTTCGATCCATGGTAGCTGTTTCGACCCTGAGCAGCCATCGACCCACAAACAATTCTGATTTGCATCGATCTTGCTATATCCGAATCCTTGAGCGCACAACAATATGACCCTAATTAGCTATCGACGGAGCTACATTTATTTTGGGCCTACTCCACTGATTCAAGAATCGATCTTGAGCCAAGAACTAACTCTCTACAGATTCAGATTTTAGTCAAATCGATCCATTGAACCACTCGGCTATCAATGTTTTTAAGAATCTAAAGCGGCAGTTTTCCAGCATAGCGCTCTTGAACTATTGTTTATTGCCTACTAAATTGACTCCACACTTCTAAATTACACCTTTCACATCTACATTCCGATCCAAAAGACAAGGATCGATTTGTCAATTTTGACCTTGAGTCGATGGATCTAAATGGATTTACAAACACAGACAGTTACGGCACACTTTTCATGGGGTACTCTTCAACGGGCTATGCACACATCTATCTATTATATTATATATGTGTATACATGCCTAGGAAGTGATCAAAATTCTGATCCCTATCTAGAACTGTGTGGTGGAAAGGGGCCTCTGCTCATTCATCTATGCCCAAAACAGCATAGGCGTTGCGCCATCACAAATATCTATGAGACAACTATCTAACCACTCTTATACTTCAATTGCATGAATTCAAATGGTCACAACAACGTGTTGGAACATTATTAGAAATGTTTTTTTTTTCGTCAATGTATTTTGACATATGAATTATGTCAAAAGCACTATTGATCATGGTTTTACATTGCGTCGCTTACATTTATATTTATCTATTTATGTGTTTATTAATTTATTTATACAAAAATCCACACGCACAGTTGTATATCTTTTGTTTAAATATCATAATTTAAAAATATGGTCTAATATTGGAACTCTTTAAATTATGGAAACTCTGTTGATTGAGTTATAAATCTTTTAATATTAGTAGTTGATAAGTTATGTAAATGAGAGAAAGTTTGTCTCTTCGGTGTGATGAGGTACAAATACAAAAAAATAGACACCAAACTCAACTAAGTTTTGTTGAATAGGAGTACATGTCAAGAGAACTTTCTTGATCAATTTTGTAGTATTTGTGCTTTTTAAAATCTATTTTAGATATTACATACATTTTTTCTTATATGATATTCTTATCCTGATGAATATAATTTTTATTCACCAAAAACATTTGTGGTTTCCTATGTGTCTTCAATGTCATTTTGACAAAATAAAGACATTCTATATAAATAAAACATTATGAAACCATATGAGCATTAATATTGCCAAAATATCTTTTCAACATCCTCAAGACAAGAGGAGCATGTGTCTGCAATGACTAGATCATGAACTTGAAGGGATCGATCCAAGACGCCTAGGAAGGTGTCTCCAGATTTTGGTGAAGATCTTTTGCATTCGAGAATTCTGACTCATACCAAAATCCCACATGGCTAACAAAATCAAAAGTTTAAGGGAGATTGTGAGCAACAGAAAGAGCATTCATTGATCGAAAAAAACTTTCCAAGGAAGAAATAATGGATCGATGAAAGAATGAAAAGGAAGACTCTAAGAAGAATATAAAAAAAAATCTTATCTCACTCTTCCTCAAGATTATCCAAAAACTTAATCTTGATTTGTCCTTTATTCCTCAAGAATCTTTTAAATCCCAAGAATTTCTCTTTTTTTTTCTCCCTATCCATAGAGAGAGAGAGTAAGGTAGGATGACCCTATAGGCATGTGCATACCTGATCCATTCATGAACCCCTAGCACATCAACCCCTCTAGGATCAAACCAGTAGAGGTAACTAGAAACACCATTTCCCTACTTAGAAGCCGAGTTTGTTGTCAAAACTCTTCAACCATCATTGTTATTAATAAAACGATTCACTCACTTGATTGGTTAAAACCTTTTCCAATACTAAAACATCCTCCTTACGAGCCATAATAGTTATGTGAATTTTTCAATAAGTATTAAAGAACCTTTTTAGTTTACTACATAGGCACATTGGATGGATTGAACTTTTTCACCTTGGAATGAATTTATATTTTGATTCAATTTTGTTTTAGGATTTAGGGTATTGTTCTACTGTAGTGAAGTCCACCCGCCGTACTGCGGCCATGTACATACACACACATACATCGGCCACCCGTCAACGACCATCGGCTTTCCTCCTAGATCGTCGGCCTACATCGTCCTAGACCGCATTAGGACTGCCCGTCATCCAGATCGTCGGTCGCCCGTCAACAGCGGACATACCCACTAGATCGTCGGATGTCCATCGCCCGTCAACGACGGGCACTCTTTACTAGTGTATATATATATATATATATATATATACACTAGTAAAGAGTGCCCGTCGTTGACGGGCGATGGCGGACGTGCGTCAATGGCGAACGTGTGCGCACACACGTGCGTGCGTGCGTGCATGTGCGCGCGGGCGTGTGTGTGTGTGTGTGTGTGTGTGTGTGTGTGTGTGTGTGTGTGTGTGTGTGTGTGTGTGTGTGTGTGTGTGTGGGTGGGTGCGCGCGCGCGCATGTGCTGTGTGTGTTGTGTGTGTGTCATGTGTGTGTTTATGGAGGGTGTGTGTGTGTGTATGTGTGTGCTTACGGAGTGTGTGTGTGTGTGTGGGTTGTGGATTAGGATTAGGTTGTAGCTTTAGGTTTTAGCCTTAGGCTGTGTGTGTGTGTGTGAGGTGTGAGCAAAGAGACTAGAACTCTCCTCTTGAGATTCTACTTGCGCACGATTTGCCTCTCTGACAATTTCCTTACAATGAGGACCCTCTTGCTAAGTTTGTTTAATCTTAGCAACTCAATCATTCTCTACGACCACAAAAGACATCTACAATATCTGAGATAATGCATCAACCACACAATTTTTGACACCTTTCTTGTATCAAATTTCCATGTGCAATTCCTACATCAGCTCTGCCCACCTGGCCTACCGCTCTGTTAAGCTTGGCTGGTTGCAAAAATGCTTAAGGGTGTCATGGTTGGTATACACATAGAACTCCACACCATAAAAATGCACGCATGCCTTCAATGCATGGATTATGGCATCGAACTCCATTTCATGAGTTGGATAGTTCTTCTAAGTAGGGTTGGGCTTGTTGCCCTTACAAGCCACTTGCCTACCTTCATGCATCACTGCCCCCACGGCGATATCACTTGCATTTGTTTCCAGTACAAATGGTTTTTGAGGGTCAATACGCTTCGAAATGACAAAGTCAGCCACAGCTTGTCTCAATTCATCAAAACTTTGTTGCTGAACTTTTGTCCATTCTTTCCATTTATTCTTTTGTAACATATCAATCAACGGTGCAACCACATGTGAATTATTTTTCACCCCTTTACAATAGAACATGGCCAATCCAAGAAACCCTCTTAATATTGTCAAATCTGTAGGTACAGGCCAAGCAAGAAGAACCGCAACTTTCTTCGGATCCGGTTTTACCCTATCAACTAACAGTATAAAACCAAATATGTTTTTCCTTTTTAAACTACTTTTTTATTGTTAGCAAACAAAGTGTTATTCCTCAGAGTTGACAAAGACAAAATAGTTCTAATGTGATTCACATGAGCAACATCACCACAATTGTAAAAAAGTATGTCATCAACAACGTTAACCTCAAACTCGCCCGTAAACAGTCTAAGCAAACGAAGATTTGGGACATGAGGATGGTGAGTATGCCGTTAACTATTTAGAGTTATTCTTAGCTGGATTTTTTACTGGCTCGTTTGGCGCGCTTTGATGTCATTCTAGGGATGTGTTGGGACGCGTTGCAGAAGCCTTACATAGTCTGGGATACTCATGTGTATGAGTTTCAGCATGGTTGTAAGCTTCATTCCATCCGTGGTGAGTGGGATGTGCCTCCAGGACCATTGATCTTAGCTACGCAGTTGCATAACGTAAGCTGTGAAAGTATATATGTTTGTTTTCTGCTAGAAATGACTACTAGTACTAGCATAGTTTCTTCGAATTGCGATTCGTTCAAAAAATTGTTGTTTTGAAACAGTCAGATTTGAATGGACCGTTCAAATTGAAAAAAAAAGAATTGAAATTTAAAAAAGTAATAGTAATAATAATAATAAAACATTTTTGAACCATTTCAAAATGGGACTGTTTTTTGCCTAAACGTAAGTGAGACAGTCAAGCTTAACAAACTTCAAAAGGCAACCCTAACCGAGCATAGAAACATATACTTTAAAAGAGAATAAAACAACAGGCTTATGTTTTGTGTAGGGTTTTTGACTCATAGAGAGAGGTTTAGTAATGTTTTCTTCAAGTGGCAAGTATCGCGCTTCGTCTGTTCATGGAATATGATGCCATGTGTCGACAATAGGACAAATCAAGGGCAAGTGTATGCTTGAGGTAGGAGAGCATGAGAGCTTGAGAGGAGCCTCATCTTTCTACTATGCAGTAGGTGGCTGGGAGGAGACTTAGCAGCAGTGCTCTTACGTGTTTATGCTAGGATCTTGAAATACTTTCAAGCGAAATCAATAAAGTGGATATTTGGTGTGCTTAGGGCCACCTATAGCGCCCTATGGAGGCTATAAGTTTGCTCCTTTCTCACGACAGGCCTAAGACTCTCACACAAGCCCTCCACAAAATGGGATACCTGTAAAAAAACATCAATACATCCTTAGGTATCCGCATCAAAGCCTCTCTATACTTGTTCGCATATTCTTGCACGGATATGTTGCCTTGCTTCAAACCGGTCCATGCTTGCATTGCCAGTTCCTTTCATCCAGTGTAACCTAGTTTTCCATAAACATTCATTTGAATGTTTCCCAAGTATGAGGAACTAGATTATCCTTCTCAATTTTATGCTATCACCTTGGGGATGTCTCTTGAACGCAATAAATTGCTTCCACAATCTTTTGATCATCATCTTCAATTTTGCACATCTAAAAAGCTTTCTCCCATTTCTACAACATCAGTATTCCACACAGCAATTGCTCCTATGTACTTTGGCGACTTCGGGTCTTTGATAGATGGAAACTTCCTTGATTTCGGAGGTGAATTGGCCTTTTATTCACTTGACAAAGGATTAATTGCTATATTAGCCATTTCGCTAGCTCTCTTAGGCTCCTATGGGGATCTAGTAGACTTCAACCAATCAAGAATCTGTTGGAGGATTACTTTCAAAGCATCCACCTTAATAGCTACCTCTTCAATTCGAAGTATCTTTGTGCTAGTACCTTCCAAAGGATCCATACTGACAGAAAAGGTGTCAATCTGAATAATTAGACCTTATACTATATGTAACAGCATTTTAGCCCAAGAAATCCTAAAAACTAGGTCTAAAAATTGATTTCCGAGTAACATGTTGCTTGCAGATTGCCAAGACAAATCTGATTTTTACTTCTAGAAGTTGAAAAATGTTCAACCCTGATCTGAACTAAAGAGGCAATGATTACAATGTTTTGAAAAGCTGAAAACCTAAAACTTTCCAAGAGCAGGGCACATCTTATGTAGGCAGGATCTGCGAGTTGCTACAACTCCAAACAGCCTATATAAAGTGTGAAAAATCTGCAGAAATCTGGATATTCAACCCAAACCAAGGCAACAATTACTTGTAGGATTCCTGTGAGCTATAAGGCAGCAGTTTTAGACTTTGTAAACCCTGATTTTCACTGAAATTCTGCTCCAGTAGGTCGCAAACCAGCCAGCAGGGCTTCACCCCTAAACTCCTGAGAAATCTCGAAAATTACAATAGACCCAAATCCAACGATGGGCAGCAAATCAACTGGTGGACAAGAGATTGTCTAAATCTAAGATTTCACTTGGATTTGCAGCCCTATAACCCTTAGTGATCTGATCTTTCTTCTACTCTAATATCAAATGTCAAACTCTTTATCTGATCTAACCAATCAACCAACGACAACAGGAAATATGCGAAGCAAACAAATATTTATTTCCTTCAAATTATACATGTTATGCTCATACAACACTAAAGTACTTGGTTGCTATGTCTCCTCCCAGCCTTTGCTACATACAAAGTGATAAGAAATGCCTCTTCTAGGCTCTCACATCCCAATCCTCAGGCACCTCTGGACCTGACACATCCTATCGTTGACATATGGCAAATTCCATGCACAGCCAACACTTGCCACTTGGCAGTACCCTGACACATAGGCAAAGCAAATAGGACCGTCCAATAGAAGGTCAATCTAACGAGTCCAAATAAATGAACCAATACCCCATGCCAAAGCTAAGCAAGACTCTTGAAATCTGAAACAAACTAATTACACACCACAAGGTCGCGCCAAGCCATTTCAATAATTACAAATGCACCTCTATCCTATAAAACTGTAAATATTGGGATAGGGAATAAAAGCTCTGATAACTATAATATTTCTGTGTATTCAATCTAGCAACATCGTCCACATGACAACTATTAGACCAACCACCTCCCATTACAATGTAGAGTTTTGAACGAGTGAGAATTTTCAAAGTCTTTATAGTTATTCATAAGATCTCTGGAAATGTGATCGCAACTCGAATCTCAAGAAAAAACATGGAATTCGCCACCTAAGAATAACGCCATAATGCCCCACACCTAGGATAGCTAAACCCTTCTATTGACCTCTTTATGATTGCACTCAGCAAATATAATCTTGTCTATTTAGGTTTTCCAGGAAAAGCTGAACAAGAATCATCGAGAGCTGTTTCCTAAAAAATAGTGAAATATTTCCTGGGAACTCGTAAAAAATTGCCTCCAAGGGATTGCACTCACCTCATCACCATCTACACCAACAAGGAAAAACAAAGAAGCGTATCTTCTGTAAATGACCTTGTAATTCCGATGCTCCACGAAGGAACACTGCAATTCAGCCATTAGGGCAAATAATCAATCAGCAAAACGTAACTCACTGCATACATCTTCGACTCCGAGTAAACAAGGTAGCTTTCAAGATCCAGGTAAGTTATAAATCTTCTATCAATTCAATGTGATTTGCAATGACAGTTCAATCCATTTATCTCACCAATACACCACTAGATCGGATACTTGTTGCTTAAACAGGAGCTTCCACATCCTCCTCTTATATCTGGACAAAATTGCGTGCATACATCAAACACATGGTCTATTATACCTGATTGTCACTACGAGCTAAGCATTTTCGGACAATTTCTCCCTCCAGAGCACGCCGCTCATCAAGAGTCAAATATTCGTAGTACTGAGCGAGCCTTGTTTGGCCCTGCTTGTTCACTAACAAGATGAACCGGATTGCCATCCCTGGCTTCTGCTTCTTCTTCTGCTGCTGCTTCTTCTTCCTTCGTCGTCCTTTTTTCCTTTTATTCTTTCTTTCTACTTCTCCTGCAGCTCTTTTCCAGGTTCCATCACATTTGTCTCCACGTTTTATGTATTTGAGGCCACCGTCCTAGCGTGTGCAATATAAAGTCCCTTATCTAAGCATCCAAGGATTTTTTTTTTTTTTTTTTTGGGGGGGGGGGGGGTTTGTTGGTGGTGGTGGTCTCCTTCCAAGGTGATTCTGCCGAGGAAGGCCCTTCGCCCAAGGTGGCAGCCTGAGGTGGAAGGACTTCCCGAGGCGGAAGAGCCGTGGAAGGAGCACCTTCCGCTTCGTGAAATTTCTTTCGAAGTTTTTTGAAACTTTAGAAACAAAGAAGTTCTGAAGTATTCACAATCTCAGAAGTGTCATTATCTCCGGAATCATGAGCTGTGCTGAAGGTTGCTGAAGTCTTCAGAATCTCAAATCTGTCGTTTTTCCTGAATCACGAGTTGTGCAGAAGGTTATTGTAATTGGATGCACCTTCCACACGTAATGTCATGTAAATTTGTAATGAAAAAATGTTTGCATAAATTGTGTGTGGTAAGGCTTATGTAAATCGTGAACAAAAACTAAGAAAGTGATTTCACGGGTGTGAGCAAACTATCTCAAAGCCATGATGCTCACTAAAATTATTTTGATTTTTTTTTTTCATGAAGAAAAAGAAGGCGCCTCACAAAACAGAATCTGTGCGCCTCCCTTTTTCTTCAAAATTTATTACATGCACCTTCTGAGTTGATTTTCTTACATGACCTTCCGCATCTCGGAAGGTGCATGTAAAAAAAAAAATGACAAAAAAAAGGACCAAAAAAGGAAAAAAAAAATTCACTCCGCTGAAGGTCACCTCCTCGGTTGTTCCACCATGGAAAGGGCCTTCCGCCTCGGGCTACCGCCGTCAACCGAAGGCCCTTCCCAAGCAAAACGGCCTCGGAACGGCCTTCCGCCTCGGGTTACCGCACTCAACCAAAGGCCCTTCCTCAGTGGAACGGCCTCGAAGGGTGACTCAACCCCCACCCCCCACCCCTTCCTCGGTATAATCATTTTTGTGAAGAAAAGGCACCTCTTAATCTATACACCTCCTTGCACGTAATCTATTCGCCTCCTCTCTTTTTCAAAAAAATTTACATGCACCTTTTGGATCCCAAAAGGCCCATGTAAAAAAAATATTGCTTTTTTACATGACCTTCCATGCGGAAGACGCATGTTAAAAAAAAATTATGGCAAAAAAAAGGAAAAAATAAAAAAGTAAACAGGGGGAAGTGGCTAGGCCACATGGCCCTGCCTTGGTTAAATCATATTTAGGTAAGTTTATTTTATAGATTTTTCTTTTTTCCTAAATTACTAAAGACACTCTCCCTCACTCTATAGTGACTCTAAAATCAATAAAAGAAAATCCAAATGTAATGACTTATAATGGGAAATTTTTTTATTATTATAGAGTAATGATTACGAAAGTATGGATGATTAATCGCATAGTATTGGGCACATTAAACCGACCGTTGTTGTTTTTTACTGGACCAAATTCCAAGGTAACAGAGGAGATATGAACATTGTAAAATCGACAAAGGAAATAGAAAAGAGTCAATCTAGAAAAAAGAGCCTTGAAAACATATCAAGTAGATTTCATGACATTTGGAAACCATGAAAAGTTTGATCGTGAAAGATATATGACCATCGAAATACTCACAAAATGTCGTCGCGTTTTTTTTTTCACAAAGGCACCTTTTTTATTTGTTAATGTGCTCGTGAAAAGATTAGGAACCATCAAAAAAAATAAACAATTAATTAAAATGGAAAAGATATGGACATTGGATTTCATGAATCTAAATTTTGACATTGACTATTATCAGGTCTAGACTATCTCAACTATCTTGACCTTCATGACTAATAGTCGAGTCAATATAAGATTTTCATGAGTGATGACAATTGATTGGTTGATTAGTTAGAACGAAGTACAAGATAGATTTAACACTAAGTAATCCTCTACATAGATTGTGATTACCTTGTAAATAAGCAAGTGTAGCTATGGATCAATATAAATAGATAGTGCGAATAACAGATACGTACAGAGATAGATGCGCTTGTGTATGCATACAACTTTTGTTAATTGAATCAGGTTTTCATTCTACAAATTGTCTTTTGTTGACCATTTGAGATTGATGTGTGCGCACATTTCTGCTATCAAACATTTGTTAAAGTAAAGAGTAGTATATCAAGTGTTGAATCTATTTATGTTATTTTAATCAGTTTTTTGTCAGTTCCTGGATGTATAACTTTTTGCTATCAGATATAAGTGCAAGTGTCCATACATTGTTCTTATACATGGATGACATTTCGTCCTCCATTGCCTGAATCCAACGATCTTTATCTGGTCCATCTACAGCTTCCTTGAATGTTTGAGGTTCGTCAGAGAATCCACAAAGTTCGATGGTTGTATTAAAAACATCCTGACCATACTGTTTTCGTTGTTTGTCTGATCTTCTCACGGGTGGTTTCGAGTTCGATTCTGCAGGTTTCGAGTTTGATTCTGATTCGAGTTTTTCTGCTGGAATTCGAACTGGCGATTCGAGTTTGTCAGGCACTCGATCTTGACCTCCCTATAAATCTGGTAATTCTCTTTCATCTTCTGCTTGTTTTTCTTTTGTTGTTGTTGGTAGCTCATAATAATTTCTGAAAATTTCATAGCCGACTAGATCACTGTCTGCTATGTATTTCGTCTCATCAAATTTAACATCTCGAACGACTTTTATCTTGCCAGTTTCGGGTACATAAACACGATAATAGGACGACTGTAACTCGAATCCCACCAAAAAACCTTGTTTTATCTTTTCATCGAGTTTCTTTCTCAGCTTATCTGGTATGTGCATATACACTGCGCATCCAAATGTCCGAACATGTGCAAGATTTGGCTTTGACTTCCACCATATCTCATGAGGAGTTTTATGCGGTATTCGAGATTTCAGAATACAATTCTGAAGATAATTTGATGTAGCCATTGCTTCTGCCCACAGCTGTTTTGGTGCTTTCGCATGATCCATCATACACCTTGCAGCTTTCGTTAGTGTACGATTCCTTCGTTCAGCTATTCCATTGTGCTAAGGTGTGTAAGATGCAGTCTTTGTGTGCATAATATCTCGATCAGTACAATAATCTTTGAATTCGTTGGAAATGTACTCACCTCCACAATCTGTGCAAATTTGCTTCAGCTTATTGCATGTCTGCTTTTCAGCCCAATTCGTATACTCAACAAATTTCTCGAAAGCTTCAGATTTGGTACGAATAAAGTATACTACAGCAAACTTGCTAAAGTCATCAATAAACGTTATGAAGTACTTTGCATTACCCAACGACAATACTCCGAATGGTCCACAAATATCTGAATGCACAGTTTCAAGTACCTTAGTTGCTTTATAAACATCCTTACTGAAAGGTGTTCTAGTCATCTTGCCTTTAAGACATGATTTGCAGGTAGTTCGAATATTTCTACTTTTGATTTTGACTCCTTGAATTCTCTGACTTTTATTGGCTTGGTACAAGGCTTCCATGTTCATGTGACATAGCCTTTTGTGCCATAGTACATCTATTGATTCCTGAGTTTGATTGACTTATTCGATTCTTGTTCGAATGTTCAGGTGATACAAATTTCCTTCTCTGCTGCCTTTAGCAACCAGGTTTTCGAATAGTTTACAAGAGCTCTTTGTGAAGGTTACTAACATGTCTGTATCGACTATCTTAGCAACAGATAGAAGATCTTTATCAAGAGTAGACACATAGAGAACTTCCTCCAGTTTCTTGTCTCCATGATTCGTGTCCAACCATAATACACCAGTTCCATCAACCAAGTGTTTAGAACCGTCTCCAAGTATAATGAATCTCGAAGAGTTCATCTTCTTGTACTCAAACAAAATTTGTTTCGAGGAAACAAAATGTGAGGTGGCTCCCGAATCAAGTACTACTTCTCAAATTGAATTAGATGAACAACATAGATCAGTACTGACATAAGATGCTGAATTCCTTGTTGCCCTGTCTTCTGCTGCTCTGGAGCATTTTGCTTTGTCTTCGGCATAGTTTGAATCTGAAGGTTCGTTTCGATTTTGTTCCTTTTTGTTTATGGGATTCTGATAAAAGTCTATTGTTGCATGACCCCGTTTATGACAATGAATGCATTCAATCTTTGGATTTAGCCAAAACTTTTCTTCTGTGTGACCTGATCTTCTACATATGTTGCAGATCTTTTTATCACTAGAATTCTTCTGTTGTTTTCCATATTGTTGTTCATTAGTCTTAGACTCATTCTTCTTAGATGACTCCCTCTTAAACTTAGTCTTCTTAGAAGATTTATTCTTCTAAGTAAATAGAGCATTTTTTGAATCACCGTTGTCGTCATAGCGTTCACAAGCTTCTACTTCCTCCTTAACTCCGTCTATTGCCTTTTGAAGTGTCATTGTCGCATCTTTTGCCAATAAGGTTCGAGTTGTGTGGAATGACCTGGGTAGGGCTCGAAGAAAATAACTAAGCTATTTTTCCTTAGAAATTGTATTTTCTGCACCATAATCCTACAAGGAAATAAACAGATCTTTAATCTTTCGCACAAATGTGTTCAGGTCTTTGACGTCCCACTATAGGTAAGTTAATTGGTCTTCCAAAAATATGATCTGATTATGAGATCGAGTCTCATTCTTGGTTTGCAATTTTTTTTCATAAATCCTTTGCATTTGAAATTGATGTAAGATCTAGCATTACATTGTTATGCACTGAAGACACAATAATTGCTATAGCTTTGTCATTTTTTAAACTCCATTCTCGAAGTTCTTTGCCAGGAGCTGGCTTCTCCTCAATTGGTTCTACCCATTGCCATAGACCTTCGCCCTTCAACAAGAGTGAAGTTGTTAATCAAGTAGTTTGAACCTTCTGGGTCCAATATTGTAGTGATCTTAGCTTGAATATTGGTGATCGACAACATCTTTCAATTCTGCATAATCTCCAGATATCGGCTTACTGATGGATGTATGAAAAATGCTGAGAGGGATGCGAAGATTCCACTATATCAACTTTAATTCCGTATGCTCTGATACCACTGTAGAAAAAATAGTAATTATTCTTCCACAAAGAACACAATACAAGTTTGACTAAATCAAACTAATATCAGTGTCTTCAATCGCGATTTTGACCTATGTACTAATAGAACAATATATGTTTTGATTGAATATGCATGCAGAAATTATGAGCGGAAGTAAGAGACAATTTAAGACTTTTTAGACAATAAGAAACTATTGATAAAAAATGAATACATCTCTTGTTGTCTTATCTTGTTGTTGTGTCTTTGATTGAGTGAGTGAGTAACTAGTAGATATCTAACCGTTTACAACGGTTGATATTCAAATAGACGCTCTGTTTCCAAGCTCGAACAAAATTTGTTCACGAATAATTCGCGACAGTTCATCTCTTCGTCTCAGCTTCGTGTTTCACGAATTGTTCGCGACATTTTCGTCTATCGCAAATTGTTCGTGACAAATGACAATTCTTGAGTTTGAAGAAGAAATCTAGAATTTCTCACGAACTGTTCGAGATAGTTTCGCGATAGGTGAGCTTGAAGGAACAGTCCAGAAGATTTCGCGAATTGTTCGTTACAATTTTGCGACATTTGAGGCTTGAACAAGAAACAGAAAAATTTCCCGACAAGATTCTGTTCGCAAATCTTTCGAGCTTCAACAAGAACGCCACGAGCTTCTACAAGAAACTGTTTCGCGAATCTTTCGCGAATTTTTCGAGTTGACTGCAAGACAAATTTCGCGAGTCTTTTCGAGTTGGTCACAAATAGATATGTTTCGAGTTCACGTTCGTTTCTTTCTCATCCTTTGTCAAGTAAACTGCGCGCTTTGCTGGTAGAATCAAGATCTGTCTGATCAGTTGTTCTACAAGCCAAACTACTATTCTGTGTAATGGACCCTCCAAATTCACCTATAAGTTGGCTGAATTCGATTCATTCCTCACTTGTGCTAGCAAAACTCTTGCCAATTTTTTCAGCTACCAAAGCCTTAAAAATTTTCTATGCTATTTTTTGATATACACTCGCACTCATTATTCTTAGTTTCTGTTCTTTCCATCATGTCTTCCACATATATGTCTCAGTTGCCTTGTTACACTATCCATCGTGATGTCCCATCTGCAACAGATATCATGATCCTTCTTAGCACAAGCATGCTCACTCAGTGGATGACCCTTGCGAAGCCTCTGCTTACTGCAATGGGTATTCATGAGAGAGCCTTCTCGGGGAGAATCAACATGGATTTTATTACTCTTGCCTTCAGTATTTGGAAGGAGGAGAAATCCAAATTTTACATTACCTTCCAAGGAGCCACAAACAAGGTGCATGTGATTGAGGCCGCCCTTACTGCCATAGGGATAGCGTCTAGTACCCAAGCCTCGCCGAACCATAAGCAAGCCAAACATGCTATTAAGCCTTATATTGATATTACCAATGATCTGCACTGGACTACTAACGACTATCTTCTAGAGGCCATTACTGATCCTGCCATTCAGGCCACTGCTCAGCTCCTCAACAATTTCCTGATGGTTGAAAACCTCAGGAAAGACCGTATTACTTCTCTAATTTTGCATAGGATAGTTGAGTCTCAGGCCAAGATAGCCAAGGCTCCTCTGGAACCATATAACTGGTTCAAGACTGTCTTTGGAGAGCTCAAACGAGCCATCAAGAGCAATACCAAGCAACAATTTGCTATTGGCCAGATGTTGTCACTCCTAGCAGCCTCCCACCTTGAAAATAAAATCCATGGTTTTAGTATGGACGTCGTGCTCTCTATCTATGAAGAAGCACCGACAGAGTCGTCTCAACAGGCATCGAGCTCACATATTGTCGTCGTCCATGCAACGAGATCATCATTCTTGACTCGCCTTCCATGTCATGAAGTCGTACTAGGCAGACATCTTCAGCTACGCTTCCACCCCCTGCTGCTATTCGCACTGAACTCCCTATTCCCCCCGCCTCTGATGCTTCCCTCGCCTCTGCTTTCTCACAAGGTTAGACTATGACAATTGGATATTCCAGTCACAGTTGTCCCGCCCGTCTCTTTTCCATAGATTCGAGTCATTTTTCCAAACACACAATCATTCATGGACATGTTTGATGATTCCAACCCACTGAGCCCAGATGAGACTTTTGTAATGCCCACAAGCCCCGGACCCTTTGAACTTCAATCCCCTAGAAGAGGATTCGAACAGTTCCACGATACTACTACTGTCTTTGATGATTCTTTTCAGATCAACCAGCAAGGTCAAGTTGAAGCCACACCAGACACCCTTAGGGTCGATCATGCTGTTATATTTCCAAAGCAATTCGACGCCACAGTACCAGAGGGTTTTAAAGTTGAAGATACATTTGAAGAAGAAGAATCGACCACACAACAGAGGCCAGTTAGCACGATTCCTACTAGACCTGCTCCTGTAGCTGCTGTGCCTACTACCGTGGATTCTGGTGACGCAATGGGTCTTGTTTCTAACCTTGCGCACGTGATCTAGACCATGATTGATGAAAAGAAAGACATGTCCAAGCGCATCGCCGATCTTGTGACATAGAATACCCTGATTAGCCAGAAGGTTATTCAGATCAACTACGAGTTGACGATTGTCAGACAACACGAGGCAAAGTCCGAAGCTGATTTGAAGAAGGCCAATGAGTCCGCTCAACGACTAGAAGACTATGTGGTGACCCTTCAGAATGCACTCACTATGGCGCAGAACAAGGTTGACAAGGCAGTCCAAGATTCCAAACAACAGGTCTTGTTGCTAGCTGGACAATTGGACTTAGCATCATTGGAACATGAACGACTTCAAGGTGAGTTGGACGCGACCACCCTTGAATGCGATTCCTACTTACAGACCCAAGTGTCTTATTGTCCAGTCACACCGGATGAGATTAGATACTTGTTTCACAAAGTGGAAACCTACCATACTACACTGTTGGGGTTTTAGGAAAAATTCGATAAACTCAAAAGGATGGCAACCACCGAGTTAGGCAAGGGCAAGGCCATCACCAAGGATTATGAGAAAGCCGTCGCTCAAGTGTTGGAAGCCCGGCCTCAAATTCTAGTTCCATTGATGCCACAGTTCTCGCCTCAGCACTAGGATTCGGACAGAATGGATACAAAGTTGAATTCAGGCATGGAACAGGGTGGAGCCCCCGAAGTCCAAGAAGAACAGCCATTTCCACAGGCAACGCAAGCAGGTCCATCTTCATCAAGGACTACACCATTGTTCAGACGACCAATCAGCGTCAAGGACCAGATCCAGAGCCTTTTAGCGCAACATCCTCATGAGTCCTCGCGTGGTGGTTGGGTCCTCAAGTTTAAGACTTCTAAAATTTAGGCCGACAAAGAATTGGATAAGATACCCGCATTGGGGGAGCAGCCAGCTTGGAGAATAACAGTTTTTGAGAAAACTCCGAAATCCATCAGGAGTTATGTGGCCAGCCCTCGCCAATTTCACGTAGATCCATATTACGTACCAATGTCGTGCAGGAATAAGTGGAAGGATTTGGGATTGGCCATGGACAAAATTACTATCCATACGTTGAACTGGCCAATCATCCACCAACCTTATAGCTAGGAGATATCAATGGACTTTCATCGAGCCCTACAAGCTTACCAATAGGAGTATATCCACTCTCCTAACCCCACAGTCAGGCAAAGCCTTTTGCACAAAGTCTTGTCTTATACTTGTTGATTGTGCCATCTTAATTATATTTGACTCGAAAAACCCATTTGCAACCAATAGTATGCTTGTTGGATGGAAGATCCACAAGCTCTCATGTCTTGTTGGTAATCAATGCATCATACTCCTCCTTCATGGCTAGAAACAATTATCTTGAGTTGAGTGCTTCTTGTACATCCTTCGACTCTTCAAGTGAAACAAAATATGCATAATTAGTGGAGTTGAGTTCCACTTGTTTGTCTTTATCTCCATATGAGAGCCTCTTAGGCTCGGATCTTTCTCTTAGTGATCTCCTTGGTGAGAAGACTCGAGGTGACTCCTCCTCAATTCTCTTAGTGATCTCCTTGGTGAGAAGACTCGAGGTGACTCCTCCTCCATGATAGTCTTCAAGGGTGATGATACGAGAATCTTTTTGAGAATCTTTGATCTCGGCCTCTTCAAAGATGTATTTTTGACTCTCATGAAAAATAACATCTCTACTCTCAATTGTAATTGAGGTAGAGGGAACTTAAAATCTATATGCCTTCTTGTTGAATGAGTATCCAACCATGATCCCTTTAATTTAAATTTGGAACATCTCTTTTCCTTGTTTCCAAGGGTACATGAACAAAGCAAGCACATCCAAAAACTCTAAGGTGATCAACCTTAGGTTTCTTCTTGAATAAGACTTCATATGGTGATATTCCTGCAAGTGTATTGTGAGGTGATCTATTGCACAAATAATTTGCACAATTAATTGCTTCTCCCCAATATTCAATAGGCAAAGAAGCTTCAACTCATATTGCTTTAGCACATTCACATAGAGATTGATTTTCCTTTCGGCAACCCCATTTTGAGATGGGGAATAAGCACAAGAAAATTCTCTCTTAATTCCTTCAACCTCACAATAATCATGGAACTTATTGGAGATGTATTCACCTCCTCCATCACATCTCAAAGCTTTAATTTTGAAAGAAAACTATTTCTCAACATAAGCTTTGAAAACTAGGAAGTGTTCAAACACCATAACTTTTGAAGAAAGAAGGTACAACCAAGTATATCTTGTAAAATCATCAATGAAGATAACAAAACAAGTAGCACCACCAATACTTTTTGAGGAAGAAAAGTGAACATCCGAGTGAATTAATTCCAAAGGATGAGAAGTCTTAATAGAAGAGATGTGATCTTGCAATAGCACAAGCCTCACATGGCTTGATATATTTGGAAAGTGAGCTTGGTAAATCAATAGCCTTATCATTCTTGATCATAGAAAGCATAGATTTGTAGTTGGGATGTCCCAACCTCCTATGCCATAACTCCTCCTTAGACATGAAAGCAATTTCACAATAATTTGCATTTTCATAAGAATTTAACTTGAAGATGCCACCATATCTAGATCCATTAGCTAGGATCTCATCTCCTTTCTTAATAAAGCAAGCATTGGCATTGAATTTCACATCACAACCACAATCAAGCAACTTTCCAACACTTATCAAGTTCTTTCTAAGCTTAGGAGCAAAAAGAACATTGGAAAGTGATAGAACTTTAGAAGAAGCAAGTTTTAAAGGAATATTGCCAACTCCTTCAATAGACCATTCATGATCATTTGATGTATAAATAGATCTTTTAAATCCTTTATAAGGTACAATAGAGTCAAAAGGCTCCTTTGAACAAGACATATGTGATGAGGCACCATGCTCCATCCTTCTTGAAGGGTGTTGAAGAAAAGCTTGACACCGTGAGAGATCCTTCTCCATCACTTGCAATAAAGTCTTCTTCTTTCTCATTAGAGAGATTTGCTTGTTTGAGTTGATTTTCATTTTGAAGCAATTAGAGGCATAGTGCCCCTTTTTACCACAAAAGAAACACTTAATTTTCTTCTTCTTGGTCTTGGAAGTAGAAGGATGAGTCGAGTCATCCTCTTCTCCATCTTTGTCTTTGTCTTTTGCTTTGTCTTTGAGACAGACTTCAGAAAACTGGCTCTTGCTCCTCCTTTTGTGCTCGTCCTTGACAATAAGAGCTTTGTCTTTGTCCATATGCTTGAGTTTGTTCATCCTTGAAAGTTTGTAACTTTGCCTTGCTTCTTCAGAGATAAGAATTCCTTGAAGAGTCTCCAAATTGGGCAACTCCTCCTTTATGGCAAAGGATTGAACAAGATTATCATAGTCATCTTTCAAGCCATTAAGAATGACTTGAACTAGCTCATCTTGATTGATTGTGACACCAACACAAGCAAGCTCCCTATGAAGATATTTTACTCTTAGAACATAATTTGATGTACTCTCCTCACTATTTGAAAGCTTTGAAAAATCTGATTTCTAAGAGTGAGAATTCTAGAAATGTTCTTAGCTTCATAAATAGACTTAAGTGCATCCCAAGCTTCTTTAGCAGTGGTGCAAGATCCTATTTCTCTTAGAATCTCATTGGAGACATTCATTTTAATGAAGTGTAGAGCCTTCCTAGCTCTCTTTTTATACTTTGGTATTTCAAGTTGTGCTTGAGGCTCCTCCTCAATACCAAGTACTATGTCCATAACATCTTGGAGTATAAGAATAGACTCCATCCTAACCTTCCATATTGAATAATTGGAGGTACTTAGTCTTTCACTTGGTTCTAAGAGATATCCTCCTACAGATGCCATATTGTGAAGACTTCTTGTTATTGGACAATTATATGTTTGAGCTTGTTCTAAACAAACTAGATGTTGCTACTCTCTTTCATTATAGGAATCTTCAAGGGTGTACTACCAAATCCTATGTGAAATCTTGCAACCGAATTTGAGATAGGTCTCAAATATTCCACCAAAACAAGATAAACCAGATCAATCTCTCAAAATTAATTGAAGAGTATAGACAAGTTTTGATTCTACGTTTGGCACATGTGAAATGCTTCAAAAGACAACACTATTGATTCAAAGAAGGCTCAATGTGTTCAATAACTCAAAACCATGTCTAGATCTCAGGCTTTTTGTTTTGATTTCTCAAAAGAAATGGATTCTGAACCAGGCAAAATTTGGATCAATTCAAAAGGTGGTCACTCGGATTTTGGAACTCTTCCTACCCTCTTTAAGAGCTTATAACTTTTGATAGACACATCAGATTGATTTGAGACCAATTGCTACTGGCCTGGAGATACATCCTGGCTCATGCACGTGCCACCAACTCCCGGGTAGACTGAGTGAATGGAAAGAGAGAAACCCCACCACTATATAGGCATAGCACAGTGGGTCCCATCAAGCATGGTCCTGCCGATGACAAGTGACCACCTAGGTACATAACAAAATTCATGACATGCAACTCTTTCTCACTCACATGCAGCTCAATTTACATTATTATAGTCATTCTAATGATCTGATCTTGCTGTATTTTAGCTCTTACTATCAATTTTTAGCCAAAACTCATGAAAAACAAGCAAATTTTGACCAAAAACATAGCTTAGAACCGTAAATCATGAAAAGAACCGGCATGCATCATTAATTTCATCATTAATAATCTCAAGAATAAAAGTACACTTGCTCGAAAATTCAGATCTACCAAAGATTTGAGCTACATAGGCAAAAGCTCCAAAAAAGCCTCACAAATTGGCTTCCATGAACAATCTTCCATAAAACACTAGAGAATTTTGAGAGAGATGGATCTTAATGACATGCATGGAAATTGGGATAATTTACCCACTTTCTCCACCTAGATGAGGATACCAATTGTAGTGGGTTTCTTTACTTGCCTATCCTCAACCCAAGATCTAATCAATCTAGCATCAAGGAGATGAAGTTAGTTGTCACATGTAGATTCGTTCCCATGAGAGCGATAGCATAATTCAGATTTCAGCATGAATGGAAGATCCACGTCTAACTCTAACATCCATTAACTCTAAGCATTAACACTACAATCATTAATACTAAGATCCACAATGAAGATAGCTTACTCTTTCTCTCTCTCCCTTTCTCTCTCATAAAAAATATAAAAACATGCAATCCCAATAACAATCAGATCCAACAATTAGCAAACACAATAAAAGCATGAGAGATGGAGGAAAAGTGGTAGAGAGCAAGGACATTCAAAAATCCATTTCACAAGAGAACCAATCTGCTTTATTGAAATGAAGATATGTACATGTGTAGGAAACTCGAGTTGGTCCCTTCTTATAGTAGAGAGGCGGACCCTGGCCTCTGAATCCTATTGGTCAATTTATGTCTCCCTAATTATTCAAATTTAAAAAAGAGTGGGAACCATCCAAAATTGGAGGGAAACCCAACTTTATTCACTAACTTGACGTTTAGGCCCTACGACATCAAAAGTCCCACAAAAAGGCCTAAAGTCCTTTTATTGACTTGTAACTAATCAATAACTATGTGATCATCGGGTCAGACTTACACACACAAGGTGCCAAATCCTTCCCACTTATTAACTAGGGTTAGGTTTGCCTCGGGATCCGCAAACCCTCCAACAATATCCCCCACCAAAACTAGTGGCGGTCCCACGACACCTGCGAGATGCAGCTACTGTGGGCTTTTATTTGCATCACATCGAATCTTTATTAAGTGATACTGCACCTTCTCCATAAAATCGAGTCGGACAGTGTTGAAATCTAAATTGTGCGGCAAAAAACAACGATGGGCTCCGGCTATCGACTTTGAAGTTGTCCAGGATATGAATCGAGATTTCCAAGAGCCTCCCATCATTGCTGCACGAAAATAATATCTGGCCACCGATAGTTGATCCTTAATGCTCTTTGACGCCATTGGCTTGTTCGGATCGAATGTCAAAGTAGGATGAGAATCATCCCATCGCGCTACAACGGACGCCAAGAGAGTGATATCTGAGGAGACTTTTGCTCATGTTGCAAAGATGGTATCAATAAGAGTCATCATTTCCATTGCTTGTTTTTTCAAATGGCAAGTTTTTCAACTAGATGTCTCAAATGCTTTCTTAAATGGATATCTAGAAGAAGAGATTTATATGGAACAATTTCTTGGGTTTATCCAAGACAAGACCAAAGTTTTCTTGCTCTATGGACTAAAGCAAGCACCAAGATCGTGGTATTCTCAACTAACACTTTCCTTATCTCACTAGGATTCAATCTTAGCAACTTTGATCCTTCCTTGTATATCAAGTTCTATGCTAGTGATATTGTCATTCTTCTAATTTATGTTGATGACATTATCCTAAGTGGGAGTTGTATCAATTTAGTTGAGGAAACTAAGATTGCACTTGGAGGAGAATTCAAGATGCGAGATCTTGGAAGAATTCATTATATCTTAGGATTAGAGATTGACTTCCATAATGAAAAAGCTTTTATTTGTCAATCTAAGTTCGCTCTTTCAATGTTGAAAAAGTTTAATATACTAGATTTTAAGAGTATTGATACTCCTATGGAGCAAATTGTAAAAGACTCTAATAAAGGTGATGAAAGATCCTTCGAGGACATCACTCTTTTTAGGAGTCTTATAGGCTCCTTAATTTGGCTTACCATAACTAGGCCTGATGTAAGTTTTAGTGTTCATAAGTTGAGCCAAGCTATGCAAAATCCTACTATTCATCATTGGAAAATGGCCAAAAGGGTTACTTAGGTACATATCTTCAACCTACGATTATGGTTTGTTATACAAAAGTGATTATCTTTCTATTGTTGGCTATTCTGACTTGGATTTTGCTAGCGATAAAGTAGATCGGAAATCTACAAGTGCATATGTCATATACCCTGGAGGAAATTTAATATCTTGGCTTTCTAATAAGCAAGATACCATATCACTCTCATCTTGTGAAGTTGAATATAAGGCACTTACTACTACAACAAAAGAAATGTTTTGGATCAAGAGGTTGCTTTTGGAGCTAAAGACTATCAAGGAAGGAGATCATGTGACAATATTTCAGCACAAGCCCTTGCCAACAATCCGATATTTCATGCAAGGAGCAAACATATCGAATTTG
Organism: Diphasiastrum complanatum; assembly: GCA_029204225.1. NCBI lineage: Eukaryota > Viridiplantae > Streptophyta > Lycopodiopsida > Lycopodiales > Lycopodiaceae > Diphasiastrum > Diphasiastrum complanatum. The sequence continues at coordinate 7,337 of MU832652.1, read as the reverse complement.
CACATCACTTCTTGAGAGAGAAGCTCATTGGAGGAGAAATCTACTTGGAGCACATCGACACATCATCATGTATTGCAAATTTGCTCACCAAACCTTTGAGCAAAAATTCCTTCATCAAGCATAGAGCCAATCTTGGATTAATTCCAAGATCCATGTTCAAGTCAACATAGATTAATTTTTAGGAGGAGTGTTGAAAATGAAAAATCATCTATCTTGACTTTAGGCTTTAGTAAAAGTTTTTTCTATGTGTATGTAATGTTTCATATTGCAAATGCCAAATTTGGCCTAGAGGAAACTCGAGCTACATGGCTTCATGAGACTAGTTGGTCAAATACAACATGCATATAGAATGTAGACAGAGAAATGCCAATTATGGGCTTGTAGAAACTTGTGGCATATCACATGCAATGATTGTAAGTGATCCAAAGTGACATGCAAGGCGTGCACAAAGTGTATTGGACACATGCATAGTGATTTGGATCATTCTAGTTTAGAAATTGCCACTTGGTAAAAGCAGGTAGATATGCATGCATGTAAAGTGACAAATGTCACTAGTTCTTTAGTTATCACTTTTAGATGTGTAAGAAAGTAGAAGAGAGAAGGCTCTACCTCGAGCTACTTCAATCTCCATAAATGTATGTGAGCTCTCTCATAATTTTTGATGAAGAACCAAGCTTTGAAGCTATTCCATGTCAATTTGGATCTATCACATTGTATGCTTGAATCTCTCTCTCTCTCTCTCTCTCTCTCTCTCTCTCTCTCTCTCTCTCTCTCTCTCTCTCTCTCTCTCTCTCTCTCTCTCTCTCTCTAGGAGGAGGCTATGCTAATGCATAAAATTTTTGTACTTCTCTTTTGATAATGAAAGCAATCATTCTTTGATTACTAGCATGCTAGATTGTGCTTTGGTCATAAATTCTTGTACTAGATCTTGGTATTCAATCTAGAATCAGATTATGTGCTAAACACAAAGCTTAACAAAGATCATCACACTTTAGGATTGTTCCCCACACGTGTGAACTTGCTGGATTTTCATTAATAAGTAGGTTTGATTGTAAGCAAAGGATTGTGGGTGATCTCAAGCCCAAAAAAATTAAGTCGAGATCAACGGGGAGAGTCTTAGTATTTGTAGCATTTGCCCCCCCCGTCAAGAAGTCTAGTATGCATAATTAAATCAATCATTTGAATATACAACAATAAACCTTACAACTTTGAGTTGAAGTCCTACAACTACAAAATTAAACAAAGACCATGGAATGGCAATGTTGTTTTGATATTTTCACATGAAAAATTGATTTGACACTCAAAGAACAAACATGTATCATCTCTTTATTTTGGAAGCAATTGATATACATCTTGGGGGAGTTGCCCTTATACTTGGATCTAATGACAATGGCTCTCCAATTCATTTGAATTTCATTTTATTGTCCTGAAAAAAATTGCTATAGCCCTACCAACTGCTTTGGGGTCTTAGAGAGGCTCTGTTGAAACCAATCACAAAGATTTGGGATTCCTTGTGGGTGCTTGCAATTTACTGATTACTTTATGAAAAATGGTGAGTTTAGTTTCTATTTCCTGTAAAGCTTATAAAATACAATTATATAAAAATACACTTAAAATATCACGTGTGTGTGTGTGTGTGTGTGTGTGTGTGTGTGTGTGACTTTTATATAATCCATGTAGTTGCCAATATGACCAAAATCTAAGAAGTGTTGCAATTTGAAAAAGTTTAAGACTATTCATTTTCTCTTATTTGAATTTGAAATATTGTTATGATTTATTGAGTTCATATGTAACTTTCTTGATGAGCTTTGTAAGGGAAAGTGAAAATTTTATTGAGTGAAAGATTATTAATGTTATTGGATGATCCCTAATGTGGTTGATAAGAGTTAGGCTTGTGGGTTTATCCACCCATGTTCTTGTCCTCATAAGCGAGTATGAGAATGTCTTGTGCCCTTGTGGGGTCATTTGTTGCACTAAGTTTGAAGGCCAACCTTGGGGGCCTTGTTGCTGCTATAACAAAAGTTAGATGTGAACTTGAGGGCGTTGCTATGCGGACAAGGTTACAATATTTTTCTTTAGGTTTGTTGTTGTTTGTACGAAGTTGGAAGGCTACCTTTTGGGGTTGTTGTTGTTGCTTTTCCTATATGAGATCATCTACATTGCCATTTGAACTTCTTGTTCTTGCCTTGTAGGGCTATGTATCTTGTCTTTCAAGGCTATTCTTGCCCTTTGACGTTGCTTGCCCTTTAATGCCATTTGTCTTGTCTTTTGGGATATTGTACCAAGCCTTGGGTCCCCCGACTTTGAACAATTGTAAATGTTGTCCATAGTTTACTAGTTTGGGATCTTGTACTTAGCTGAGTTGTTGCAAAAACAATGTCTAATGTTCTTGGCATCTTCTTAAAACTTGTGTATGTCGTACGTGTTGTCTTTACTACTTTGTTTCGACACCATCTTGTTTTGTGAGAAACAAAACATTATGGAACTTTGAAAGTCATATTTTTACTTGCATAAGTCGAGCTCCCTTATGTGGATGATAATATTCTGCTTGATATTATACTTAGGAGCATGTGCCAAAGCTTGTCAAAAAATTCCATGAATATACAATGTACTACTTGGACTTTAAAAAATCCAAGGTTCTCTCATGATAAATAAATCTTGAAGAGTTAGTTTGAGTACAAACAAGCAAGTGCTGGTCAAAAATGAAACATAAAATATGATACAATTATAAATATATATATGTCAAGAAATTGAATGTCAAGATTAAATATAACATGACAATATGCGATATTAGACCTAAAGGCTCTCAATCATTACATATATGGAAAGTGCATAGGAGCAAAGTTCCTATAAAGATATATTAAAAAACACTTGGAGTCAATTTGCACCCATAGACATTTTATTCATAGATAAAATTCTAAATTTCATTTGAGATGTCTTTATTAATTAAAATGAAAGTCTTTATATGTACCTCATATCAAGCAATATGAACAACCCTATGCCCTATGATGATGCTTTGAATTTTTTATCTCTTGTATTATAATAAGGATGAGAAGTACATGACTTCATATTATATTTTTGTTTTCAAACAAAAGGGCATTGGAAAAACTTTCCAACACAATTACATAACATTTTGAAACCAAAGAATAACTAAATTTGGCACACATGAACTATTTCTTCTATTTAATGAAATGGCCACAGTTTCTATATTCATGAAGATCACCAAAAAATAAGCATTCAAATAAAGCACAAATCCCTTATATGAATCTTGTAGTAGACTTATTGGAGGTAAGAGAGAAGCATCTTATTGAAATAATACCTTGTTTCTAAACTTTCAAATTTGTCACACCATAAAACTTCTTACTACAAACCATAAATTCTCCATTTCACATGCCAAGTAGTTCCAACAAGATTTCTTAAGCATTAACTAGTTCTATGCCACCTTAGACCTAGCACATCAAATATTTTCGATTTAAGAATGACAATACAAAAAAAAAAACATATGTTGAACAATTTTTACCAAAGATTAACAATGGACACAATTTTTGTAGTTGAGAAATAATCTTGACATAGTAGTAGCCCCTTAAAGATAACTCCCCATGAAAACCATAAACCTTTTCTTTTTTTTATTGCAAGAAATATACACCTCAATTAAACCTACATTGAGTTTCATTATAAAGTCCAAAGAGAAGAGTTTTTCAATAGAGCTCTACTATATTAGAGTGTCATAAGTTGTTTACAGGGTAGGCTCAAAAAAATCTTTATGAGAGGGGGGGTAATGTGTGGCTTTTCAATATTTCAAAGTTTTCTTTATTTAACATTTTGATTTTCATTGTACTTATAAGGTGCAACACACTCTTGCATTTTGATAACAAAAAACATCTAAATTTAAAAAATGAAAGGATTCAATCTTCCAGAAAGAAAGAATTCAGTTCTTTCTTTGCCTTACGATTGTCCCATGCAATACTGGGACTTTAGAAAAACCTTCAAGCTATAAGTATACATGACATATTATTGATGGCACAAACCAAAGCATCCATCTTTCGTTGTCAAAGCATGAAGTTTGCAATCACCATAGTGGGTCTTGCTAGCCCGTGGAAATTGTTACTTTAAGACTAAGGTTCTAAAATGAACTTTGGAGCTACAATGACTCGTAGATTTGAAATTCTTTCCTAACAATGATTTTTTCTTCTTAGAGACCAGCAAAATCAAATATTCCAAAAGGCTCCTTGAGAAATGTCTTCCTAAATATTCTACAAGACTTCCACCTTAATCCTTTAACATCTTTCCACTAGGCCTTGTAAATTTCATAAGAATTTCATCTAAACTTGGAGTTTTATAGATTTAGAGACAAACAGTGCTCAATAATGTTTTCCATCGTGCAAAATCTCTTTTGATTTCCACCTCATATAAGTTTATGTATGTACAACAATGATTATTCAACATGCTTGTATGCACTATCATATCATTAAGAAAAGCATAATCGTATGCTACAAACAACCTTTCTATACCACTCGAATCATACATGAATCTATGATCTCTATCATGTGCCAAACCTCTTAATCAAAGCCAAGAAAGCAAAGATATAGAGGCAACCATCACATCTATATTGAAAAGAACCGCTTTTGGCCTTGTCGAAGTTAGCTCTTTCCAACCGATGGGCGCTTCTTTTTCTTTCCTGAAGGGGAAGCTTCGTCAATCACGTGCCCTTTGCCCTTTTTGAAAGGAGGGCCCATAAAGGGTTTGTCTTTGACTTCGGGCTTTTGCTGCTCTTTGCGGGTTATAGTGTGCGTGTCGTAAAAAATCCAAGCAAAACGCACGACATCCTCTAAGGATTGTGGCTAATTACGGTGGACTTCCAACTGATATTCCTTGGGCAAGCTCAAAATGAAATGAAGCTTAAGGAGCACTCCATCTATGCGGTTAAAAAACTGCAAAGCAGCCTCTTGGAAGTCTTGCAGATAGACGCCCAAGGGTTTCGTCCCCATTCGCAACGTGGCAAATCGACGATAATATTCAAAATCGTCAAGGACCTGCATAAAGGCAGTCTGAAAGGCTACCTGGAAGTCATCCCCAGTAGTTGGGACTGTAGCTCGATCTTTAAGATCCTGCCACCATGAATACACTTTACCGCGTAAAAACATGATGGCCGTCGAAATACGCAAGCTATCTGGTAAATTGTGCATGGAGAAATGAGAAGTCCATCGATCCAACCAAGCCAACACCACATCTTGGTGTCTTTCCTTTTTCTCTCCGGTGAAAAATTCTAGAGTAAACATCGGGTTAAGGAGAGCTTGTCGAGACTGGGACATAGCCCGAATTTCAGCCTCCGCCTAGTGTTTGTTTGTTTTTTTTTTTTTTTTGAAACTACTTCTCTTAACTTCTTGGGAGGCATGACCTTCCCCTCCCTCAACTTGTCACATCCATAAACAATTTTATGATGATATGAAGAGGGAGGGAGGTACATTTACCTCGTCCCCAGAAAAGTACAGAGAAGCAGCGCAGACCTTCTATGCCTAGAAGGCCTGCACACCCCCCCCCCTTCACAAAAATCTGCTTACCACACCCAACCAGTCGCGAGACAGGTGTGCGGCTGCAATCTGCATCAGCTCCTTATGTTGATTCTGACGGCTAGTACCGTACTCGTTGATTCTGACAGCTAGTACCCGTGCTAACCCACATTTCATCTGTGTGTTATACACAGTTCTGGTGCGGACAGGCAGAAAATCATACTTATGAGAGCAAGAAGCCCCAAACCAAATAGCTCAAACTTAAGGAAAAATGTATTATCAAAATATAACTTTGATAGACTTAAAATTTTTAACCTTTTCTAAGGAAACTACCAATAAGCTTATCAAAGGATATAGCTTAACTATCTCTAAAGAAGGGAAATAAGTTGAAGTAGAAAAGATAATAAGGTTAAAACCAACCTAAAGTTACTTTTCACAAAATCACACAACCAATTCAAGTTATTTCTTGATACAAAGGTTGTGAAACTAAACAGCCACATTCCATTAAACGGGAATACCACCGCAAAGGCACATAAGGGAACATGTGCACCTTAAAGAGAATCGACTGCTCTAATACCAACTGTTACAACTCCCTAAAATCTTCGACTACCTTGAAGGTTCTGCACACACATACCAGTGACGACGCACCGTATCTGCCCATCCATAGGGTCACAACCGACCCAGCCCCATGCACTGGAGCTATCGACATAATCATGTCCGGTCAAACCTCCTATGACATCAATATCTTTGGACCTAAGATGAAGGAAATAAAGAGGTCTGAAAATCTTTGATTTTCACACGTGTGGAATTCCAGAATTCCGTACAATGTCAATTCTGATATGAAAATCTTGTTTCTATCCTCTTTGATCCAAACACTTTTCAAGAAAAGGTAAAGAAAGGTGGTAAACAGCTTTTTTGCTTGAATTGTACTCAAAGTTCTCTACACAATCAATGATAATGGCATGCAAAGCTTAATTTGGCTTTGATACCATGATGAGAATCTAGCAAGTTCACACGTGTGGGGAACAATCCTAAAGTGTGAATGATCTTTGTTAAGCTTTGTGTTTAGCACATAATCTGATTCCAGATTGAATACCAAGATCTAGTACAAGAATTTATGACCAAAGCACAATCTAGCATGTTAGTAATCAAAGAATGATTGCTTTCATTATCAAAAGAGAAGAAGTACAAAAATTTAATGCATTAGCATAGCCTCCTCCTCGAGTTAGAGAGAGAGAGAGAAAAAAAAATTCAAGCATACAAGGTGATAGATCCAAATTGACATGGAATAGCTTCAAAGCTTGGTTTCTCATCAAAAATTATGAGAGAGCTCACATACATTTATGGAGATTGAAGTAGCCTGAGGTAGAGCCTTCTCTCTTATACTTTCTTACACATCTAAAAGTGATAACTAAAGAACTAGTGACATTTGTCACTTTACATGCATGCATATCTACCTACTTTTACCGAGTGGCAATCTCTAAACTAGAATGATCCAAATCACTATACATGTGCCAATACACTTTGTGCATGCCTTGCATGTCACTTTGGATCACTTACAATCATTGCATGTGATATGCCACGAGTTTCTACAAGCCCATAATTGGCATTTCTATGTCTACATTCTATATGCATGTTGTATTTGACCAACTAGTCTCATGGAATCTTGTAGCTCGAGTTTCCTCTAGGCCAAATTTGGCATTTGCAATATGAAACATTACATACACATAGAAAAAACTTTTACTAAAGCCTAAAGTCAAGATAGATGATTTTTCATTTTCAACACTTATCACATTTCAACATAAAATAGTTGGTCAAAACAAGAAA
>MU832651.1:0-69339 GCA_029204225.1 Diphasiastrum complanatum | reverse complement strand
ATCTTGGTTTTGTATCCTATGACTTTACTTCAAAGGAATCTGCTCTTCAGTTCAATGCTAACACAGATCTTGCTCCAAAAGACTGCAACTTGAACTCCAACAACAGTCGCATAGTTAAAGCAGTCATATGTGCAGGCTTTTACCCTAATATCATCAGTGTGAAGCATCCAGAGAAAACATTCATTCACACAGGAAGTGGAACTATACCCAAAATTGCTGCTGCACGCAATGTTCACTTTTTGACCAAATTGGACGGTCGAGTATTTTTACATCCAACGAGTGTCAATTTTCACACTGGAGTCTTTGAAAGTCCTTGGCTAGTTTTTACTGAAAAATTGAAGACCTCAAAGGTTTTTGTGAGAGAGAGTACTATGGTGCCTGCATACAGCTTGTTACTTTTTGGTGGTGAAGTCAAAGTTAAACACGAGACACAATCAGTTCTACTCGATGATTGGCTGGAATTTGAGGCTCCTGCACGAATTTCCCTGCTTATCAAGGAATTACGCTTAAAAGTAAATTTGCTATTGCTGGACAAGATACAAAATCCATCACTAGACATTTCAACCAGCAATGTTGTTACTGCTCTGATTCGACTCCTCTCCACAGATGGTTTTTAAAGGTGACCAATTAGGAATTCAAAAAACTTTGTCATGCTGGAAATGAGTGGACCTCCACTGACCCTTGACTTAAGCAACACAGATTTTGGTGTTCACGGTTGAATTGCAGTTACTATGAATCAAAGGCTTGATCCTCAGCACACTAAAATCACAAATAGGACCTATCATACGAACTCTGGGATGTTAATGACTTGTTGATTTCCATTACTAGAACTTCTCAAAGTATTGCCGAGAGTGTTGGGGACACTGCGAAATCGAGCTTAATCTGTCAAGATTCCATGTTTCTTCTGCTATGCAAAACAGCAGGAATGCACGGCGGTATGCATTAGCTGCTGTGCTTTTATGTCAATAAATTCTTAACTGGGCCAGAGACTTTGGCTCGGTAAGTCTATGATCGAAGCTTCCTCAAGAATTTATGAGGAAAGTTACTTCATTGCAGTAGACAAGTTATAATTCATTTACGCAATTGGGTTGAACTGAGTCAACAAGAATTGATATCACTTCTGCAGTCGACAAAAAGGCATAATGGTATCTATACACTATTATGCAAGTATGTCATTCAAACTCAAAACTAGAGGATGGAGCTTATAAATACAATTCAATTTGTAGAATCCCTCTTCCAAGCTCTTCAAATGATTTGAGAACTTAGAGGGATCCCAGCAAACGTCTTCTATCCTCAACATTTTTTGATCGATGTTTTGCAATGTCTAAAATTTGAAAATGATGTATGGGACTTGAGAAACCATAATACAACGGTGTTAATTAAGAGTGGGTATGTATCTTTACCGTTCTTCCATCATTTTGAGAAGTGATTTTACCATGTCAGGTCTTCTTGGCCTTGATGGAGCTTTTTTGATGTGTTGTTTCTTAAAAAATATTTTGTGACAGGTAAAACACCAGGCTGTGAAGGCCCCCTCATCAGGGTGCTTTATCTAGCGTAAACGACAAGTGTGCTTTTTATATTTTGTTTGTGTTGTCCAGGCAGTTATGGGTGCAATATGCTGTCTGAGCTCTAGGGCAATATGCCATGTAATGCCTTGGAGATTTGAAAATGAAAAAAGGTGTGAACACTAGAGGTGTAAAAGGAACTATTTTTTGTCCTATGTTCTTTAAGATCATCTTGTATGTTGAACTATATTAAGAATTTGGACATCAAATTTTAGCATGGATTTTTAGTGATATTGCCTAACTGCATGCGGCACACTACAAAACCATCTAAACTTAGAAAAAAATGTTTGCTATTCTTGGCCAAACAAAAAAACATCAACAAAAAAATAACTGAAAAAAAGAATGCAAAACTACATCCCATGTTATAGATTTTTTCTCACCATCTAGTGATGATACCCCATAACATGCCCAACCTTTGGAGAAGTTAATTGACAAAAATACCAGTGCCAATTCTTAGCTAAAAATTTTGTAAGTTGAGGAATATTCTATGGATTACATGGATTTTCAAACTTCGACTAATTGAATGTAGATCATAAAGTTTTTAATTTGAGTGTCTATCATTCAAGTGGCAAATTTTACATTGCACTTTAACATGGTAAAGTATCAAGTCTTAAAACTGTTTATAGTGTGCTTTTAAGGTGCTCAAAGTTTTTCTCAAAAGGATTTAGAATTGTCCAAGTTTGTTAAACAATACTTGGTAGTTTAACATAGTAAAGTATTAAGCCATAAAATTTTATATAGTGTTCCTTTTAGGTGCTCAAAAGGTTTTCTCAAAAGCATTTAGAAATGTAGGGGGGTTTTAAAACCAAAAATTGTCCACTAAGAGCTCAATCCAATCCAAGGCTAAATTCTTTGCTTGAAATTTTTGGAAGTAGCTCAGTATGTCTAAGCCAAAGTAATTTGGTTTGTTTCTTGAGCAAAACAATAGCAAGGTGATCTTACTAGCTAAATTTGTTAGCTCTAGCTCTTCATCTGCTTGCCAATCCGTACTATTAAAAGCAAGTCTTTCTAATGAGATGGAAGCAAGGAGGTTGGACACATTTCTCTCTTTGCTTAGAAGTATTTGTTGATTTTGACCATACTTTTAAAGGTAGGACGATGCATTGTCAATTTGTGATTGAGGGAAATTAGCTTTATTAGAATAGAAGCCATTTGCATTTGAGAGTCATCTAGGCAAATGTGGGAGTTCTTCATGATTTATCTAAGAAGTTGTCTACCACCACCATAAAATATATGGTTAGAGAGCAAATTAGAGGATCTAATTCTTATATCTCAAGATGCAACCAATTGCCATTAGATGAAAAGTAGACCATGTCTAATTTGGTAGGGTATTTTTTTTTCTTCTCTTGGATTGCACAATAGAATTATTGTAAAGAATTCTTTTGCCTATCCTATTTTAGTAATTTTTCATGTTTAGAATTAGATCATAAAATCCAATGCTAGTGTTGTAATCTTCAAATTCTACTATCTTCTTTATGGTCTCTTGCATAATTCATGACATGTATTGCACACCTCTTTGGATGTTTTAGTGGATATATATTCACTATTTGGCCAGTTTTCATGCACATTGGAATGGTACCCTCGTGAAAAATTCAACTAGTTTAGTTGATCTAATTTGGCAATTTTGAGGCCAACATGAAATTTCAACTTAGAGATAGATTTATTTTAGTCAATAAAGGCCTAAATAGTGTTTGTACTATTTTTGGCAAGTAGATTTGTGGATGAGGTCAGTTTTGGATCCATTCTAATTGGCTAATATAGATACATTGCATCTAGTCGAGAAATTCTAGATTTTTTATGAAGCACCAAAAATTTTAATTACTTAGCACCAAAAATGAGAAGTACCATGACACTAGTAGATCCACGAGGTAGTTCACTCTCAAAATCTATTGGATCATTCTCCTCTTAATTCTATTGGACCAATGAAGCATCCACCTCTTGATTCTATTGGACCATTCTCAAGCATATCTCAAATCCTGTTGGACCATTGATGCTTCCACCTCTTAATTCTATTGGACCTCTTGAACTTTGACTTGTCACACATTAAACTAAATCAAAACACTTGTCAGCAACCTATTTAGCTCAAGTTTCACCTCTTACACTACTTTGGCTCAATAGAGGCATTACATGTGGATTTGACCAATTTGCCATCTATGCCAATTTTGATCCTATCAATGTTCTACCCCAAGATGCTTGACATAAAAAAGTGTAAGACCCCTACAACTAACATAGATAACCTTTTTGCATTTTTCACACTCCTCCTAAAAAGTTATCTATTGAAGATTAAGCACTGATCTTGATATTACTTCAAGATTAGATCTATGCTTAGTGAAGGCACTTTTGTTCAAAGGCTTGGTGAGTAGATTGACAGTACAAGAGGATGTGTTGACATGCTCCAAATAGATTTCTCCTCCAATAAGCTTTTCCCTCACAAAGTGGTGTGCCACTTCTATGTGCTTGCTCCTTGCATGAAATATGGGATTATTGGCGAGAGCTTGGGCCGAGATATTGTCACATTTGATCATTGGTAGATGATGAAGAGATATATCTTAGAATCCTCTTGGCCATCTTCCAATGATGGATCTTTAGATCTTGCATAAATTGGCTCAACTTGTGCACACAAAAGCTCAAGTCGGGCCTAGTGACAGTAAGCCAAATTAAGGAGCCAATAAGACTCCTAAAAAGTATGATGTCCTCGAAGGATATTTCATCACCTTTACTAGGATCTTTTACAATTTGCTCCATTGGAGTATCTATGCTCTTAGAGTTTTCCATATGGAATTTTCTCAACATAGAAATAGCATATCTAGATTAACATTTAAAAACACAATCTTCATAAAAGTCAATCTCTAGGCCTAGTATGTAATAGATCTCTCCTAGATCTTGCATTTTAAACTCACTTACAAGTGCTAGCTTAGTTTCTTCAATTAGCTTGATACAACTTCCACAAAGAATAGTGTCATCAACATAGATTAGAAGAATGACAATATTACTATCAACAAACTTTAGATACATGGAAGGATCATAGTCACTAAGAACAAATCCACTGAGATAAGAAAATAGTTGAGTCTTGAATACCATGATCTTGGTGCCTGATTTAGTCCATAAAGACTTTTGAAGAGCAAGCACACTTTGGACTCATCCTTGATAAATCCTTGAGGTTGTTCCATATATATCTCCTGCTCAAGATAACCATTTAAAAAAGCATTGGATACATCTAGTTGGAACACCTTCCATTTGAAAAAACAAACAATAGAGATAAGAATTCTTATTGTCACCATCTTTGCAATAGATGCAAAGGTCTCCTCATAGTCAAGGCCATGGATTTGAGCAAATCCTTTAGCACGTAATCTTGCCTTGAACTTGTTGATGGTGCCATCTATTAGAAATTAAGCCCACAGTTGTCTCCTTGGTGAATGACTAATTCATGATTCTTCCTGCACGTTTATTGATCGTTGATCTAGGGTTAGGTGAAACCAACTTTGGTTCTATGTCTTCTCATCTGATACCTGCAAGAATCACAACTTAGAAAGTCAAATTATTTGAAGAACGTCTACAACGGACTTTCGGCTGATCTCCAGCAAAGGGTAACCAATCTTGTCATAATTTCAAGTTCAGATGCTAAGCTCAATTACTTGAAGTCATCGAAGACTTGGCCATCTTCAAGGACTTCCAAAACTAGCATTTAGAACAAGTCTGCAGATTTACATTACTTTTTCAACAGTCTGCAGAAATACACTAAGTGTCGCAATAGTCTGTAGAAATACTCTAAGTGTCGCTACAATCTGCAGAAATGAACTATCTTTTACACAATGTCGGCTTTTCTCGAAAAGCGACAGTGTCAGCTTTTCTCAAAAAGCGATTTGGATTTTTCCAAAAAAAATGACACTTCAACATATTTCACAAATTCAATTTTTTGTGACAATGTCGGCTTTTTCACATTTCTCCAAAATGCAACAGTGTCGACTTTTTTCAAAAAGCGAAACTTGCCTTAAACTTCTTCCTTTCAACTATTTTGAAGGAGTTAACTTGCTTTAAGGGCACTGTTGGCTTTTTAAAGGACAATGTCGCATTTTTAAGGGCACTGTCGGCTTTTTCGCAAAATCTCGAAGAGAGAGGAACTCGCAATATCATACTGCTCTTCCATCTATTTCAGAACTAAACTTTCGACTAGACCCATTTTTTCGTAATATCACACACAAACCATTTCTAATCTCTTCGGTGGACTATACTCTCGTTTTTGTGAGTATGAACTTACTTTTAAGATCCTATTGGGCAATTAGAACACTTAAAGCTGTGATTATATTTAGCATAAGCTTTCTATTAGACTATTTTTGAATCTAGCAGCTGATTGTAATGGGAGAGCTGTTTTGCAATATTCTTGCTCTCTTCTTCGTTCGCGTTCTTTGCACTTCCTTGCCCCATCAGATAATCATGATTTTATTTGATTCGAAATACCCACTTGCATCCAATCACATGCTTGTTGGATGGTGGATCCACAAGCTTCCAAGTATTGTTGGTGATCAATGCGTCCTACTCTTACTTCATGGCATCATACCACTCCTTGGTATTGAGTGCCTCTTGAACATTCTTTGACTCTCCATGAGAAACAAAGAAGGCATAATTAGTGGAATCAAGATTCACTTGCTTGCCTTTATCAACATATGAGAGCCTCTTGGGCTGAGGATCTCTCTCTCATAGATCTTCTTGGTAAAAAAATCCGGGGAGACTCCTCTTCAATTTTCGACCCCATCACATCATAATTGTCTTCAATAGCAATAGTTGGTGATGCATCTAGAGATGCTTTGATCTCGGCCCCTTCCAAATTGGATTTTTGCTCTTCATGGAAAATAACATCTCTACTCTCAATCACATTTGAGGTAGAGAGTATAAAGACTCTATAGGCCATCTTGGTGGATGAATATCCAACCATGATCCCTTTGCATGAAGTAGGATCATCTTTCTTCCTTGTTTCCATGGGAATATGGACAAAACATATGCATCCAAAAACTTGAAGGTGATCAACCTTAGGCTTCTTCATAAATAAGATCTCATATGGTGACTTTCCTCCAAGAGCAATATGAGGGAGTCTATTGCAAAGATAATTTGCACAACTTATGGCTTCTCCCCAAAAGTCTTTTGGCAAATATGCCTCAATTCTTATGGCTTTGGCACATTCACATAAGGATCTATTCTTTCTCTTGGCCACTCCATTTTGAGATGGAGAGTAGGCACAAGAGAACTCCCTTTTAATGCCTTCAAGCTCACAATAGTCATGGAATTTATTGGAGATGTACTCTCCACCTCCATCACATCTAAAAGCTTTAATCTTTAATGAGAATTGCTTCTCAACATAAGCTTTGAAAATAAGGAAATGATCAAACACCATAGATTTAGAAGAAAGAAGATATATCCAAGTGTATCTTGTGAAATCATCAATAAAAGTTACAAAACAAGTGGCTCCTCCCTTGCTCATAGGTGATGAGAAATGAACATTCAAGTGGATCAAATCCAAAGGATGCTTACTCTTGATAGAAGATCTTGTAAATGGCTTCTTGTGAGATTTAGCAATAGCACAAGCCTCACATGGCTTGATCTCCTTGGAAAATGACTTTGGAAAGCCAATAGCTTTGGCTTCTTTGATCATAGAGAGCATGGATTTGTAGTTGGGATGTCCCAACCTCCTATGCCATAACTCCTCTAGATAGCTTGTTCACAAGAGCAACATTACAAGCATTTACACATTCTCTTGGATCTAGTTTATATATGCCTCCAAATCTAGATCCTAGTGCAAGTATCTCATCATTCTTCTTGATAGTACAAGTATCAACATTGAATGCAATTGGCCACACTAATAAAATTCTTTGTAAGCTTAGGTACAAAAAGAACTTTGGTAAGAGAAAGAACTTTAGAGGATGCAAGCTTTAAGGAAATATTTCCTATTCCTTCAATTGGCCATTCATAATCATTTGCAGTGTATATTGATTTCTTGGCTCCATCATAAGGTGCAATAGAAGAGAAAGAGTCCTTTGAGCTACACATATGTGAAGAAGCTCCACTATCAATATACCATCATCCATCCTTCTTGAAAGGAGAGGATGAGAAGCTAGAGACCATAAGAGATCCCTCTCCATCACTTGCAATAGTGTCTTCTTTCTCACTGGAGATATTGGCTTGCTTGAGTTGATTCTTGTTTTTGAAGAAATTGGTGGCATAATGGCCTTTCTTGCCACAATAAAAGCACTTGATCGTTTTCTTCTTGAGCTTAGATATAGAAACACTAGAGGAATCATCTTCCTCCGCATCTTTGTCTTTGGCTTTGGCTTTGTCCTTGCTTGAGGATTGTTGATATTGATTCTTGCTCCTCCCTTTGTGCTTGTCCTTAACAAATAAAGCTTTTCCATCATTATGATTGAGTGATAGCTTGTCCATCCTCAAGAGTTTGTACTCTTGTCTTGATTATCTAAAAATAAGCACACTTTGAAGGGTCTCCAAACTGTGAAGAATTGAAAAAGATTATCTATGTTAGATATAGGGGTCTTATGTTTTTTACATCAAGCATCTAGGTGTAGGATGTTGATAGGAATAAATTTGGCATAGATGGCAAATTATGCATTTCCACTTGTAATGCCACTATTGAGCCAAAATAGAGTAAGAGGCTAAACACTTGCTAATTAGAGTGTAGACAAGTGTAAAGTTTTTGTTTGATGAATTCCAAGAGGTCCAATAGGATATAGAGGTGGAACCTTGTGAGGTCCAATAGGAAATTGAGGTGTGCTTGAATATAGTCCAATAGAATTAAGAGGTGCATAGATCAATGATCCAATAGGATCAAGAGGTGATAAAATGTGGTCCAATCATAGTTAAGCATAGTGGTAGCTCGTGGACCTACTAGTATCATTGTACTCCTCATTTTGAAATCAATTGATTTGGTGATTTCATGGATTTTGTGAGTTATTGGATTTCTAGCTTTCTCTCTCTACCCGAGAGCTCTTGATGCATTTTCTCTCTCTACCCAAGGAGAGCAGCTTGTTTTTACTTAGATTATTTTTTGAATACTTCCCACACGTGTGAGTGAGAGTTGGAAGTGATTGAATGCATGTAGTAGTGTGTTTTTGCCATAGGATTCAAGATTGATCTTGAATCTCAATCTAGTCTTGATCTTGGTGCATCTACACACCTTAGGAGATCACAAGTACATGTAGTGGACAGTCCACACGTGTGAAATTCAACACAAACTTGGTAGCTCCTCTGCCACAAGATTGGACAAGGTTGTCATGTTCATTTCTCAAGCCGTTGAGAATGACTTGGACTAGCTCACTTTGATTGATTGATTCACAAATGCATGCAAGCTCCCTATGGAGATGGAGGAAAAGTGATATAGAGCAAGGACATTCATCAATCCATTTCACAAGAGAACCAACCTGCTTTATTGAAATGAGGAAATGAACATGTGTAGGAACTCGAGGTGGTCCCTTTTTATAGTAGAGGGGATGATCCTGGCCTCTGAATCCTATTGGTCCATTTCTGCCTCCCTAATTATTCAAATTTAAGAAAGCCTTGGGAACCATCCAAATTGGAGGGAAACCCAACTTTATTTACTAACTTGACATTTAGGCCCTGCGACGTGCAAGTACCAATCTCCCTCAATATCTCATTAGAGATATTCACCTTGATGTAGTGGAGAGCCATCCTAAATCTCTTCTTGTATTTTTGAACCTCTTGAAGAACTTGAGGCTCTTCTTCAAGGCCAAGAACAATGTCCATCACATTTTAAAGTATAAAGATGGACTCCATTCTCAACTTCCATATTGAAAAATTGGAAGTATTCAATCTCTCACTTGCAAGGATGAACCCATTGAAAGTGAAGATAAACAAAAGTGATGATCAAAAAATGTTGCTACTCTCTCACTATAGGATCAAATAATGGTGTGCTACCAACTCCTATGCAAGATCTTGCAACAAACTGTGGATTCTCACAAGCTCTACCAATCTCTCTAAAACTAAATCTACTTCACATCAAATGATGGAGTATGGGCAAAGTTAGGATCAACACTCTTAGCACGTGTGAAATACACTAAGAAACCAAATTTGACTCAAATACAATGACATTGTATGAAACAAAATGGCTAAGATCTCAAAACAGTGCCTAGATCTCAAATAGATGGGATTGATAAGCATTCAACTGTGATTTAGGATCAAACAAGAAATCTCTTGACCAAACCAAACGTGTCCACCCAGGCCTAGGTACCCTACCTAACCCTCTTCAAAAGCTTATAACTTTTGATTGGCATAACCAAATGGAATAAAATTGATTGCTGCAAAAACTAGACAACACTAGCTTTCAAACAAGCTATCTAGCAAGATTTTTGGATCAAACATGAAAGAGAACTATCAAACTGAAATTGGATGATCCTCACATGTGTCTGAGCACCTGATTCCATACAATACCAAGCCAGACCCAATCAATGCCCTATTGATCTCTTTTGATCCAAGATTGAACAAGATAGCTAGGAAAATGAGCCTAGTCACTTTCTAGCTCACTATTGATGCAAAAATTTATGACCCACAGCTTCACACATGTGAAGTAAAGCTATTGTACGACCTAATAACAGAGAAATAGTTTACTTAACTTTTACTAAGAATTCATCCATAAACAAAGTGCTTAAGAGAGTGCAAACATGAAGATTGCTCCACAAAACCAAGATTTCTCATAATAGCTCAATAATGGATCCATCATGGATCAAGTACAAAATCACAATAATCTCTCTCTAAGCTCCATCCAGCACGTGTGGGACAACTCATTATACTCATGCATATCCACTTTGGATAAGATCTATCAAGTTTGCCACATCATCCATTGGTGGTTTGTGTTGACCTTCTAGATTCCTATAATCTAGAACCTAACTCCTATAATTTAGGAGATGTCATATTAGACTCAAATGAAAGCTAATCAAAATGGATCTGAATATTACAAGTGTCATTTCACACGTGTGGACAGGTCCTCACACGTGTGGATCCACATAGATGTCAAGATACATCAAAAAACCATGTGAAAACTGCTTAATTCTAACAACAGATCAATGGCTTCTGCAGCTTTGAAGGACTCGAATCAGCAGAAGGCTGCCGTTACGAGGATCATGGAATGGAGGTAGGTAGCTAATATGCCGCAGTTCATGGAATGGAGTTTGGTAGCCATCATGAAAAGCAGCTTTTGTTTTCGGTGTCTCATGTTCCAAAGGAGGTCAGGTAATTTGTGCACGCTTCTTATATTTCAAGTCTTCTTGTGAATAGCAAATATTTTGAAGGATTTTTGCAAGCAGTTGGATGCACAATTTTGTTGACGGTCAAGCAATTTTTTCAAGAATCAGATAATGCAATGGTTTAAAAAATTTACATTTTCTTGCTAGCCATTGCTTGAGTGGCTTTTGCTTATCCTTGGCTTGACCTTGATATGTGATGTAAAGGTTGCATATTGTACATAATGAAGCTAATTTAATTATCTATTGTTGCTAGAACAAAAACAAACTCATTGACTTGCTCAAATCGCAAGTTCAGCTCGTTGATGGTATTTGTAGTTATCAGGCATTAGGGAAAACGTCAACTCAAAAAGGGCCCTATAAGAAACCTGAACTTAGTGAGAGAATGATTAGAGAGAGAAAGTAAAAACGGCAAGATATGTTGTCGTTTTTCTAGTTTATGGTCCTGCCCGCCGTCTAACTGGTGTGGTTAACTCATTCTAACTCAAACGAAATAAACACACCGCCTAAGCACACAGTCGACTATCCACGCTACCAAGAAGCTTTTATTCATGCTCCCAAGAAGCCATATCAGTAGCAGCAGGAGGAGGAGAGGATAATTTTTTGGTTGAGCATGGTCTTCCCTCAAAAAATCTTTGAAAACGTTTGAAAGGTAGATTATATAACATGTATGTTTAATGATTTACAAGCTTGTTTTGGTTTCATGTGAATTGTTTTTCTTGTTACATGATTTAGTTTGTTTGATTTTGAAATAATGAAAAAGTTTGATCTTCATATTGTGCTCCCACTTGATTGTGCTCCAATTTATAAGAAAAACACCAAAGCTGGTCAGATTAATGAGAATTTTAAGAAAGAACTTAGAGAAAAAAATTGTAGAAATATTGATTTATTGACAGTTGGATCAATTCATCCCAAAGATCCAAGTATAGGATGTTTTCTGGACTTTCAAACTACTGGCCAGATATTGAATTTTGTGTGTAGTGGATATAGTGGATTATTGGGATATTGTCAAAAGTTGAGCCAGGGATGTATGAAGCAATGAAGCGAACACAAGTATTGGAGTATTTGTTGATTCAAACAAATAATGAGAAGGCAATACTTCAAGAAACTTTGCACAAATAAATGTATGAGAATATGACATTGAGCTCCAATATATCAGAATTGCAAACTATAGTTACTGATCTTCAAATATCCAATCAAGTTATGTTGAGAGATGTTGAGAATTTTGAAAGGGAAAGCTTGAGTGCTATTGCTGAAGGTGAAGTTCTTGAGAAAATTAAATATAAGAGAACGCAAACGACTTCCAAAAAAAGACATAGATGATCTGTCTTCAAAAAGTGAGCAATGACACGCTTGCTAAGTTTTTATGTGCTTGTTTGTCTAATGCTTGCTATTTTTTTAAGATCAAGTTTATTATTATCTATGTCTTGCAGATCATCTTTGGTGGCGAGAGGACATTTTAAAAATTCTACGAGTATTGGAAAATCTTTGGGTACCATATTGGCATCAAAAACTACAAAATAAATATTAAAGAATTCTCGTTATGACAGGATTAAGAATGATATTGCTGCATTGATTATAAAGAGCATTCAACATGTCTTGGATGCAAGAGTTATCCAGGGAGTATGTGATGATTCAAGAATTAGTCATAAAGCATATACTCTATTGTTTAAAATTGTACAAGAAGCCTTTGCACATGTGAAAATTCGAAAGCTACCTCTTCCTCATCCATTTAGAGTTAAAAAAACAAGATATTGTCTTAATGAGAGCATGACTATGTTTATAGTTGAACCATTTTATATCAAGAAATTGTATACATGTGTCGGCTCTCATGCTCGGCTCTCAGTCTTCGTTCGTCTCGTCTTCTCAGAGACCTCCTCGTTCTAAGTGAGAGGTGCTCTTGGGTAGCTTTGGCCGAGTATCTTGGGGATTTGTCAGAATCAGCTAACTTCATCCCTCCCCTAATGTGTTGTAGGACCAACGCATATTGAATGATGTCGCTCTGCTTCCACATTGGCGTCTTCGATTGTCACTTGAAAAGGTACATCCTCGTTCGCTTGCATAAAACCAAGTGCTTATTGTTGTCGGGTTTTATCAAAAATTGCTTTTTGCAATCTGCCGCAATGTAACCAGAATGATTGTTGCAAGTGGTTGACATTCTCAAAATTGGAGAGCTCCCAGCAGCTTGACAATCTTGCATGCTTGAGTGCTTCCCGCGTGTCTTTTTCTCTTGACCTGTATCTGCCATTGATGGTTTCATCTTTGGTTTTTTGGCAGACACTAATTTTTGGGAGGTCTGTATCCTCCATTTGCTTTTGGGTATTTCCGTGGTTCTTCTTTCAGTTGAAGTTCCAGTCTCAAGGAAAACCTTCAATCTATTGGTTGCACAAACTTTGATTATCAGTCTCAAGGTGATGGACTCATCATCAGAAAATTGGTGGTAGAAACAGTTAGAATTAAAGTTAGAATCAATATGTGACTGTAAGTGGGTCCTATCAGTGGACAAGGATTAGTTGGCCTCGCCACGAGGCAAGTCGACGGGACATGCGTCCCGCCAATGGCAACCTGGGTCATGCATGGATTGCCTGAGTGAACAACTATATGTACAGTGTAATTTCATTTTGAGAAATACAGTTGCTATGTGAGCTTGCTGAGGAGAGTGATTTTCTATCTGTGTTACTGTGTAGCATGATCTGTGTTCCTGTGCAAAGCAAATTCTAAGTGAAACATATTGGGATGGATGGTTTGGTAATGGTAAGGAAACATGATGAAGGCTTGGTGGAACGGTGAAAGAACTGATAGTTCTACGGTTGCTGCCTTGGACTCTTGCAATGTCAAGCTTCGACCACCACTCGCCATGTGAGGAGCTCGCTGTATTTTGCAGGTTCCCAGTTGTCTTCATCTTTCTTTTCTGCAGCTCTTTCTTCCTTCGATCCATTATTTTTTGATCTCCTCGGGCTTCATAGGAGGGGATTCAACTATCATTGCTCCAGAGAGTTTTCTTTTGATCAAGATCAATCTGACTCAACTGCTGCTTAAGTTTTGTCCTTTCCTCCTCAGCTTCTTGGATCGTTCTCTTTATTTCTTCTAGCTACTTCGCCTGCTTCTTAGGTCTTCTTTTCTGGCTGATCAACCAATGTAGTTGGTAGTTGGTCTTTGCAAGACATTTGCAATGATCTCTTAGCTGTTTCGGTAAGACTATCAAGGTTTGAAAAGATTGGAGATTTCTCAGATGAACAGTGGAATGATGGCAAACAGATACATGGAAGGTAGGGTGGAGGTGGTGACATCGGTAGATGGTGTAGCGATAGGCATGAGAATGGATTCAGATGAATGGCAAGAGGCTAATTGAAGAAGGAGACTGATTTCTCAATGTGCTTCTCTTTTCTGAAGGATCTTCGTCGTGACTAGGGTACTTCTTTTGATTGAGTTGCTTTGGATTGCCCATCTGCCTTCTTATCCTTGTCGTTATCGTCTTTGGTTTTGTGACCTTGGTTGTTGATCTGCTGATGTTATTGCTGGCAATGTGGCTGCTCCAATGGATGCTTGCAAATCCACTCTCTCCGCCCCCCAGATCTATTGGTGGGGATGTTGTTACCTGTAACTTGCATGCTCCAGATTGGATCTGCATTTGGAACACGCAGTTGAAATACATTGAACATGTGACTAGACTAAAGATTGAAGAAATTTTAACTAAATTTGTTTCAATCTTGCTGTAGTTGACTCAAAAATGAATATGGCAATGAGATGCAAGAATCAACTTTGAAGTAACATGGGTTTTGCAAATTTTCAATATGCACAAAAATCCTAAACTATGTGCAAGGTGATCCTAAGATGGATAGATGAATGAAAATGTGTTCTTGAGATGCTCTACAGAAGACTCTCATGTAGTAGCTATTTCTCATGCAAAAATCAATCACACGAAACATGTGAAGAGAAACAAGAAAATAAACAAACGGTTTAAAGAGTGAGAACTGTATGACATTTGTCAAAAAAACTTTCATTTATTAACATTGATAATTCACCTTGACTATTGCAATATCTCATTGGTCTTGTAGAATAATGAGAAAAACTTTGATATGCCCTTGTCAAAACAAGACAGGGCTGGTGACACTAAAATCTACCATCATTGATAGCAGATATTGTAAGATATAGCTTGAAATACATAGAAGGAGAAGGTATTATTCCCATTAGTATCCTTTGGATCATGAGATTTATAAATGAATTGTTGTTTAGATTTTCGATTTCTCAAAGTTGGTTCGTGAAATGCAATTAGTGGAAATTTCCTCTGGAAAATGGAAAGACATAGATTTGAGGTTGTAGGAGTGGGGAGAATATGTCAATTCCCTGGGGAGATTGCTTTTTTCTAGGAAAGTAGCATATGACAGAATATTGGTTTCCTCTACATATTGTAAGAACTCATTTCATATGGCGTCTATTTGTGATTATTGATCTGGTAAATGACATCGTGATGTAGAAATTCACAAGGAACTTCTTGATTGAACAACAAGTTTAACTGTTTGTTGCTATGGTGCTCGTGTAGTGTTGTCATGAGGATCCTATCGTGATTCATAATTGATGTGGCGGGTAGGTAGGATCTTTTGCTTTCTGGAAAGCCAAGACACTATGCCATTGCTAAGGAAGGTAACAAAAGCACTTGTGGACCTCCTATCCACCTTATCACTTGCAAAATCAGCATCCGAATATGCCCTTAAGACAAGATTAGATCCATCATATAAAATGCCGAAGTTCTTGGTGAACGAGATGTACCTCAACACCCTTTTTGCATTTTTCCAATGACAAACCAATGGATTTTGTATAGATTGGCTTAGTTTGCCTACACTATAACTTAGATCAGGTCTAGTTATAGTAAGGTAGATCAAGGAGCCTACAAGTCTCCTATATAGTGTGATGTCCTCAAAGGATGCTTCATCATCACTATTGGAAACTTTTACATTTTGCTCCATAGGAGTTTCTACTCCTTTACAATCTTTCATTTCAAACTTTTCTAAGATAGAAGAAGCATATTTGGATTGACTAATAAAACTCAAATCTTTGCCTCTTGAAACTTCTATTCCTAACATGAAATGAAGATTACCAAGATCCACCATCTTAAACTCCTTAAACAATGCTACTTTCACTTCTTGTATACCATCAAGATCATTTCCACTAAGGATAATGTCATCAACATACAAAATGAGAATGATGATCTTACCATCATTGAATCTTAAGTACAAAGAAGGATCATAAGCACTTACAACAAACTTAATAGAGTTCAAGAAGATATTCAACCTAGAGTACCAAGCTCTAGGTGATTGCTTAAGCCCATAAAGGCTTTTTAGCAACAAACAGACTTTTTCCTCTTGATTTTCTTTGATGAAGCCCTCGGGTTGACTCATGAGAATCTCCTCTTCCAAATATCCATTGAGAAAAGCATTAGTCACATCAAGTTGAAATAGAGGCCAATTGAAAGTAGTTGCAAGAGAAATAATCAACCTTATGGAAACTAGCTTAGCAACAGGAGCAAAAGTTTCATCAAAATCTACTCCCTTGGTTTGCAAGAACCCCTTTGCCACTAGCCTTGCCTTGTGTTTGTTGATGCTCCCATCTTGATTGTACTTCAATCTATAGATCCATTTGCACTCAAGTGGCTTTCTTCCTTGAGGAAGATCCACAAGATTCCATGTATGATTCTCCATAAGAGCATCATACTCTTTTTGCATGGCATCCCTCCATTCTTGTGACTCCATAGCTTCTTCAAAGCAACTTGGCTCATCAAACATAGAAGTTAGAAAAGTGTAAGAGGTAAGTGAATGTAGATCTTCGCTTTGTTCACCTTTGTCAACATAGGTGAGCCTTGAGGGCTCAGCCTTCCTTCTTGTAGATCTCCTTGGAGTCCTCGGATCTTGAGATGGATCTTCAAGATCTTGATCACATATAGGCTCCTCCTCAAACCTTACAAGATCCTTGACATAAGATGGATTAGAAGCTTTCACATTCAACTTGTAGTAGTTACCTTCATCAAAAGTAACATCTCTACTCACTGAAATCTTCTTGGTGATTGGATTATAGACTCTATATCCCTTGCTATTTTCAGCATAACCAGCAAAGATCTCTTTTATAGACGTAGGATCATCCTTTTTTCTTGTATCTAATGCTTGAAAAACATAGCAAGTAGATCCAAAAATTCTTGAATTTTTAAAATTTGGCTTCTTACAAAATAGAGCCTCATAAGATGTTATGCCTCCAATGGGCTTACATGGCAATCTATTACACAAATAAGTTGCATAAATAATAGCCTCTCCCCAAAAGGACTTAGGTAGAGATGCATCTATCCTTAAAGCCTTAGCACACTCACATAGTATTCTATTCATCCTCTCGGCTATACCATTTTGTTGAGGACTATAAGTACATGTAAGTTCTCTCTTAATGCCATTGGATTTACAAAACTCTATCATCTTGGTGGAGATATACTCTCCACCATTATCACTTCTGAATACTTTAATTCTAGCATCAAGTTGATTTTCAACTAGAGTTTTGAACTTAACAAAAGCTTCAAACACTTTACTTTTGGAATCCAAAAGCTCAATCCAAGTGTATCTAGAGTAATCATCAATAAAAGATACATACATGGATGCACCTTCATTAGATTCTTGAGAAAAAGAATGCACATCACTATGAATAAGATCTAATGCTTTTGTAGATCTATTGGAAGAGATATCAAAAGGTAGCTTGTGTGCCTTTGAGAGGCTACAAGCTTCACAACTTTTTCCACACTTTGAGAGTGTCTTTGAAAAAAAAAAGAGCAAGATCGTTGGTTCATAGCATCTCCATAGATTTGAAGTTGGGGTGGCCCAACATCTTATGCCAAAGCTCCACTTGATTGAGCTCCTCCTTCACCATGTTCACACTTCCAAGAAAAACATTAGCATCAAGCTTAAAAAGCCTTCCTTGCTTGAATCCCTTTACAATGCAAGTGTTATTCATCATTATGGAGCAAACACCTTGCTTAAAATGGACATCTAAGCCACCATCTATCAATTGTCCTACACTTAACAAACTCTTAGTGAGTGTAGGAACATAGACTACATTATCAAGATCTAATCTTTTAGAGGATCCAAGACTTAAGGGAATAGTTCCCACTCCATATATTCTAAATTCTTGATCACTTGATGTTAGAATAGACTTTTTACAACCTACAAAATATACAAGAGCTGAGAAAAAATCCTTTTGGAATGTCATGTGGGAACTAGCCCCACTATCAATCCACCATGTGTCATTGGAGTAGCTCTTTGATGTTGATGTAGAAGCCATCAAGGATGAATCCACTTCATCCTCATCTTCCTCAAGAGTGAGGTTGCCTTGTTTGTTCTCTCCTTGTGCATTCTTCTTCTTGAAACACTCGGATGCAAAGTGCCCCTTCTTTCCACAAAAGAAGCACTTGAGTTTGGCTTTGTTCTTCTTTCCACCTTTGGAGCTAGATGGTTGATCATCATTCTTGGTCTCCTTGTGTTGGAACTTCTTCTTTGACTTTGCCTTTCCCTTGCTTGAGAAGTTGGCCTTCTCATCACCATCATGCAACTTTAAGGATCCAATCCTTTGCTTGACATGAAGGATCCTACTCTCCTCAGCCACAAGCACACTATGGAGCTTGTCAATGGAAGGTAGTGCATCTTGAATAGCAGAGATTTGTACAAGATTGAAGAACTCATCTCCAAGGCCATTCAAAATGATTTGAACAAGTTCATCATCATGAATACCCTCACTAATGATGGAAAGTTCTTTGTTGAGAGATTTTATTTTCAAGACATACTCTTGAGCACTCTCATCACTCCCTCTAATGCTTTGAAGAACTTTGTTTCTAATCATAAGAACTCTAGAGGTATTTTTGGATTCATAAATCTCTTTGAGGTAGTTCCATGCCTCCTTGGCCGAGGTACAAGATGCTACTTCTTTTAGAAGTTCATTACTAACAATCATTTTCAAACAATGTAATGCTAGTCTAGCTCTCTTTTTGTACCTCACTTGATCTTCCCCTCCTTGAGGTTCTTCTTCCTCTCCTATGACAAGATCAAACATATCTTGGAGCACAAGTAGTGACTCCATTCTTACTTTCCAAGTTGAATAATTATTAGAATTTAGCCTTTCACTAGCCTCAAGAAGATAGGCTCCAATTGAACCCATTCTATCTAGTAACAAGTACAACAAATGTACTATTCAAAGGCTCTCCCTTCTTCCTTTCTCAAAATCTAGCTAAAATGCTACTCTCTTGAATCTCACTAGACTCAAGGAGCAAGATCTATAATGATCTTGAGCTCAAAAAGATTTGGAAAAGTGTATTCTACACAATCTATTCACTTAGAACCTAGGATTTGATTTTTGGAAGTGCCAATGCCTTCCTATGGTGTTTAGAATTGGTTTTAGTTTCACTCTTTAACTAAAAACATAAGCCTCAAACTCTCTCACAAGGATTTGTAGGTTTAATAATATTCTAAGACCATTTACTCATCAAATCTTTAATGGAAACAATGGTTTTTCATAAGCACATCAGTAGTTTCACTCTACACAACTTGTTTGAAGCTCAAATATTGAAAAAACACAAAGTTTTGGTGAAAGTACAACTCTGGTAGCCTCTCACATATGTGAGAAGTACATCTAAACTTTTCACACTAATCTGAACCTCAACATCCCAAGTAAACTATTAGAAAGTGTCACCCTACTTCAAAGTGACTCTAGCACCAATGCTTTCACCAAAATGAAGATTTTTGGATCATCAACTAAGCTCTTTGACTTGGCTCTGATACCATGTCAAATTTTCAGAGTTTATGGACTGAAATTGATCTACAAATGATCGCAAAGAGTAATTGGTAGCTTGGGATCTTGATCTATATCAAGAGTAGCTTCCAAATCTAGTTTCTACTTGACAATCTTTGTGATTCCAAGCAAGAACAATAAAAAAAGATGATCCACGGCTTCACACATGAGAAGTATAGCTACTATACGGCCTGATAACAGAGAAATAGTTTACTTATCATTTACAAAGCATTCATCCACAAGTCAAAACACAATGATAGCTACGCAAACCAAGATTTCTCATCATCAGCTCAAAAATGGATCCATCATGGATCAAGTACAAAATCACCATCATATCTCTCTAAGCTGTATCCAGCACGTGTAGGAAAGCTCATTGTACTTATCCATATCCACTTTGGATAAGATCTATCAAGTTTGCTACATCATCCATTGGTGGTTTGTGTTGACCTTCTAGATTCCTACAATCTAGGACCTAACACCTATAATCTAGGAGATGTCATATTAGACTCAAATGAAAGCCAATCAAAATGGATTTGAATATTACAAGTGTCATTTCACACGTGTGGACAGGTCCTCACATGTGTGGATCCACATAGATGTCTAATATTCATCAAAAACCATGTGAAAATTGCTAAATTCTAACACGTTCCCATGAGAGCGATAGTTTAGTTCAGATTCCAGAATGAATGGAAGATCTAAATCTAACTCTACATCCATTAATCCTACTCATTAACACTAAGATCCATTAACCCTACGATCCACAACAAAGATAGCTTACTCTTTCTCTTTCTCTCTTTCTCTCTCATAAAAAGTGTAATAACACTCAATCTCAAGAACATTCAGATCCAATAATTAGCAAAATCCAAAGAAAGCATGAGAGATGGAGAAGGGAAGAAGAAGAGCAAGGACATTCATCAATCCATTTATGAAAAGAACCAATCTGCTTTATTGAAATGAAAAAATGAACATTAGGAGCAACTCGAGTTGGTCCCTTCTTGTAGTAGAGAGGAGGACCCTAGCCTCTGAATCCTAATTAGATCTTTAGCAAACATTTCCGATTGTTGCACCATTGGATCTGGAGAGTGGACATATTCTCTTTGATAGGCTTGTAAGGCACGGTGGAAATCCACTGAGATTGTCCAACTGTAGGGCTGATGGATGATTGCCAATTGGGCGTATGGATGTGATCTTGTCCATAGCCAACCCCAAATCTTTCCATTTATTTCTTCATGGCATTGGCACGTAATACGGATCTACCCGCAATTGGCGAGGGTTGGCGACATAACTCCTAATTGATGCCGAAGTTTTTTCAAAAACAGTGATTCTCCATGCCGGCTGCTCTCCCAATGCAGATATTTTTTCCAACTCTTTGCCGGCCTCTATCTCAGAGGTCTTAAACTTCAGAACCCATCCACTACGCGAGGACTTATGCAGATGTTGCTTTAAGAAGGTCTGGATCTGGTCCTCAACGCTGATGGGCCTTCTGAATAGAGGTGTGGTCCTTGATGAGGATGGACCTGCTTGTACTGCCGATAAGATTGGCAGTGGTTCGGCGATATCTGGAGCTCCCCCCTGGTCCATGCTCAAATCTACCCCTGTATCCATTGGTATAGCCTCTTGCATGGAGGGGAGAATTGCGACCGGTACGGGGATTTGTGGTCCGACTTCCAACACTTGAGCGGCTGCTTTTTCATAGGTGGTGATGGTCTCCTTAGCCTTTGCCAGCTCGGTTGAAACTGCTCCTTTGAACCTGTCAAAGCGGCCTTGAAACCTGAAGGGCCACTTTGTATGTCTCCACTTTCTTGAACAAATACGCAATCTCTGTCGGTGTGACTGGATGTTCTGGTATTTGTGTTTGAAGATTCGCATCATGTTCAAGGGTGGTCGCATCCAATTCACCTTGAAGCCGCGTGCGATCTTGTTCGGCCATCTGTAATTGACCCTTCAGCAGCTGCACCTGTTGCTTTGCATCCTACACAACTTTATCCACCAGATCCTGTGCGGTTGTCAGGGCATTTTGTAGGGAGCTGATGTAGTCTTCCAAGTGATCAGCTTGTTGTTGGGCCAACTTTTTTTCAGCTTCAGCCTTGTCTTCATGTTGTTTGACAATCTTTAACTCTCGATCTAGTTGGACAAGTTTTTGGCTAATCAGAGTGTTTTCAGACCCCATATCGGAGATTCTCTGTTCCATTTCCTTCTTCTTATCCAGCATAGACTGGATCACTTGTGCAAGGCTTGAAACCAGACCTAGAGCATCACCAAAATCGATGGTCATGGAGGCGGCAACAACAAAAGGACCTGATGGTACTGTCCTTGGTAGGCGTGGAATAGGTGCCACTAGTTCTTCTTCTTAAAAAATGTCATCCTCTTCAAATCCCTCAAGCACTGTGACGTCGAACTGTTTCGGTGATTTCACAGCTTTGTCGACCCGAAGTGCGGTTGGGCTATCTTCCGTGTGAGGTGGCTGGCTGACATCTTCAACACCAACAGTAGGTTCATGGATATGTTCGAATCCTCTTCCAAGGGATTGGAGTTCAAAGGGCGCAGGGCTCTGGGACATTTCAAAAAATTTAGTGGCCCCAAGGGGGTCAAAATCATCGAACATATCCATAAAGAACCTGAGCGGACAGCAGATATTGTTGAGTACCTGATGCTAGGACAACCAAATGACTCCTTGACAAAAGTACAGAAGAGACAATTGATTCATAAGGCTCAACCTTATCAATTGATTGCAGGACAATTGTATCGTCGTCGATCAGATAATATTTTACGAAGGTGTGTTTTACCGCATGAAGTACCAGATTTAATCATGTTTTCACATGATGGCATGAGTGGAGGACACTTTACTACAGATATTATTGTTTGCAAACTTTTACAATCAGGTTGTTGGTGGCCTACGCTTCACAAGAACACAGAAAATTTTATTCAGACATGTGATGCTTGCTAGTGAGCACGACGGCCTACTCGACAGAACTATGCACCCTTGCATCCGGTTTATTGCAAGCACCGTTTGAAAAATGGAGACTGGATTATGTTGGACCTATTCACCTTGCTGCGCAAGGATCTCAGGCCCGATATATTATTGTAGCAACTGATTATATGACCAAGTGGGTTGAAGCCAAGGCTGTCGAAGGTGTTGATGCGAAATCTATGGCCAAGTTTCTATATGAAAATATTATAATCAGATTTGGATGTCCGATCGAGATTGTCAATGACCGGGGTACACACTTTGTTAATCAAACAATATAGTGTTTACTGGAAGATTTTTTGTTATACACAGATTTAGTACTCCCTACTATCCCAGAGGGAATGGCCAAGCTAAATCTTCCAATAAGATTCTCTGCACCATTATGACAAAGACAGTTGAAGCGAGTCGGTCTGATTGGGAATATAAACTGTATGTAGCATTCTGGGCATTCAGAACCGCTTACAAAAATAGTACAAATCAAACACCTTTTCAACTGGTTTATGGTCAAGATGATGTCATGCCGATTGAATTTTTAATCCCATCTTTACGCATAGTGGCCACCGAACGATTAAATGATGATACGTCTTTACAACTCCGTCATGAAGCGTTGCACAAATTATGTGAAACCCGATTGATGGCAGTTCATGCCTTAGCAGCAGAGAAAGCCCGTCGCAAGGCATGGCACGATCGCCGATTGCACAAAAAAGATTTGAAAGCAGGAGATCTTGCATTAATGTACAAAACCAAGCTGATCAAGGGCAAGTTGAAGTTTACCGGGGAAGGCCCATATAAAGTGAAGGAAATCTTGAACTATGGCGCAGTAATTCTTGAGCACTTAGATGGAAAACGATTTGATACTTAGGTGAATGGCAGCCGCTTACGCAAGTATTGGCAGCCTGCTCCGCCAGTTCAGCAAGTCTGATCTCAATGGTTTTTTAATTTTATTTGTTTTTCAATTTTTTGTTTTTCAGTACTTAATTTGCTGAGTTTTTTGGAAAAAGACAGTTAAAAAAAAAAATTATTAGATTGAAAAAAGAGTGATGAGCAAAAGTCAGAAAGTCATCAACATAGGAAAAGGAAGCATAGTAATTTTTTGATGGAAAAAGACTTAGAAAATCACTGTTTTGGTCATATTTAGCGTATTCAGTACCAAAAACCTTCGTTGAGCTCTCAGACTGTACATACACTCTAGATTTATCTAATTTGAGGTGGGCGAAGCTTCCTATCTAGAAAAACCCCAATTTTTGAGTCCGGCGAAGGTTCAGTGATATGCCATTTTGAGAACCTTCGCCGAGCATCTCAACCTCATTATTAACCTTCGTCAACTTGTTAGATTATCTTAAAATGTCAAAATTAGATTGTCCATAGTTTAGGTCTTGAAAAAATACATTTATGACAATACCTAGACGAAGGTTCATCCTTCGCCAGGCCTGAAAAACGTTCGCCTGATAGGTTTAGATCCCTAGAAACATTTGCCGAGATTTTTATACCCTATTATCACAGTATTGTACATGCCTGCAAATTCTTGCTCGCTGTCTGCTTGCAAATTGTATAGGATAATTCTTCTTATAGTCACCTGGCTGTGTCAAAACTGATCCAATGGCGTATTTTGAAGCATTCGTATGAACATGAAATTCTATCGTCCAATCTAGAGAACGCAGTATTGGCGCTGAAGTTAATTTTTTTTTTAATTTTTTAAAGGCTTCTAACGCTTCTACTGTCCAAATAGGAACAATAGTCAGTTTGTATATAGGTCGTGGATCCGCAAAGAAGATAATAAAGATTCGATAGTAGTTCGCATGACTAATAAACACGTAAACTCCACGAATTGTTCAGTTGTTAATTTAGCAGCTTCAGGCTCCTCTTCTTCTTGCAGATGTTTAATCCACTGTCTCATATTCTGATATCTTCATTTTTCTGCATTAAGATTTGAATAGACTCCCGATGCTGTTGGTGTATCGTTCAATGATATAGAATCAGTAGGTACTGGATCCACTACTAGTTCTTTTTGCTTCTGTGATCTGGTGACCACCATCAAAGGTGCACTTGGTTTATTCTGAGCTACTGGTCCTTGCTTGATTGTTATCAAATTTACAGGTGTTGTAGCTGGTGGTGGATTTGGTCTTGCTGGACAGTCTTTATAGCAATGCCTATAACCACATTCACGATAGAATGGTACAAATTTCTCTTTATTTGGACATTCTGCAACTCTGTGATTTTCTCCACATGCAAAGCATCCAAGTGGTGCTCTGGTCCAATTTCTAGAAGCTTGTTGTTGAGCAGCAGCATAAATGGCATATTGTTCTGAAGATCCACCTTCCTGATCATTACCATAGTTCCATTGCTCAACACTTTCGTAAGGTTCTGGTTTCATCAAATTTGCAGGAGGAGCGGAGTGCTTTGGTGGAGTAGGTAAAGCTAAATGTTTCGGATATCCAAGGGCAGCTTGTCGCGGTCTTGCTGCTGGATTACCTCCATACTGTGGTTCTCAATATCCCATCTGGACATACCGTTGTTGAATTATCCGAGGGTTGAAGTTGCAAAAAGCAGTCTCATGATCATGTGAATTACATAGATGGCAAACACTGAGTTCCATTCGTTTTTTCAATTGAGGACACTCGTTCACTATGTGATTTCCTATAAAAATAGAATACCAGACATTTTCCCTGGTAGGAAAAGTCTTTGCAAGTTTTTCAAGTTCCTTGTTTGCTTTCCCATGGAAATTCTCCAATGCATTGATCTTCTCATCAAATTTCAATTGCAACTTTTCCATCTGTTTCTACTGGTTCTTCCCAAGTTTCTCGAACTCATTGAGCATCATTTCTGCAGTAGCATTGGCATTCGTTGATGCAATAGTGGTGGATGTCGTAGTAGTCTGCCTTGCTGTATAAGGCAACATACTAATATTTGGCTCCTCATCTGAATCTTCATCCTCCTCCCGAATTGCATCGTCCATAGCATTTTGCAAGAGTGCATACTCATTATGGCATTTCAACTCACGTCTGATCCATTTAGGTAGACTTGACAAAAATCACATAATCATCGCATTTTCGTTAATCAGCTCAGGTTCGCATTCAGATCTAAGATGTTTCACTCGTTCAATGTAATCTCGAACCATTTCCTGCTTTCCCATTTTTATTTTACTTAAAAGTAGGAAAGGGTCTTCCATAAACTTCCGTAGTTTGAACCGTGTGATAAGGGCTTGCTTAACAATCTCCCAATCTGTACGCTCAGTTTCGTCTTGGTTATAGTACCAATCTTGTGCTGCGCCTGTTAAGGCCATAGGAAAAAGCTTAAGTTTATCTTGAGGATAAATCTCACCATAGACTTCACAAGATTCAACATAGATCTAAAGAAATCTAACTGGATCTGTTAATCCATTATATTTGGATAGATCCAAACGGGGTGCTCTTCTAACAATAATTGGATTGACTTCCTGTGGAGCACCTCCAGGAGCAGCTCTAGGGGTAGCCATCTTTACAAATTTAGATTAAGCAGACAATGAGATTGGATCTAGATTTTTTAATCACAACTATCTCAGATTAGATCTACTAGATCTATTCCATTTTTCAAGAATCTGATTCTATATCATGAAAAAGTTTTCGAGATTCGATCAATCGATACTTCTCAAAAAATGATAAATCTCTCAGAATCCAATTCAAAATATATCAGATTTGATCCAAATTTTGATAGAGACTTGATTTGGAAAATCAGAAACTTAAAATAGGTTTGGCGAAGGTTCACTAGGTGAAGATTGGCTCGACGAAGGTTCAATAGTGCTATGTTGGCCAAAAAAACTCTCTAAACATTTTTTTTTTGATGATTTCTTGGGAAATAACCTTCGTCGACCTCTTAGATGAGATCTGACACAGATACAATTATGGAAAAATGGACGAAGGTTTATGACACAAGAAAATATAGTTTCTGATGGTTGGCGAGGGTAAAATTCAAGATTTTCTATGATCTGATCAATAAGAATCTTCGTCGAACCCAAAAATAGTATTTTACTATAAATAGAATGTTTTGGAAACTCGGCGAAGGTTCTGGCAAAGGATCAAGAGTAATATTGGTAATTTTGCAAAAAAGTGACTTTTTTGGCTAAAATATGGCAATATGACAACTAATCCTCTGAAACCCTTTCTATTTTTGGTATTATTCTTCGCCGACCTGGCATTAGATAGATCTAAATCACACCTATGCACAGTGAATCGGGCGAAGGTTCTTTTTTTGTATTTTTAGAGTTTTGATGATTTTTTGGTTTTTTTTGACGGTTTTTCTAATGTTTTTGAAAATCTGCTGGGAATTAAGCTTCGCCCTTCAAACTGAAGGTTCTAATGATCAAAAACCGAAAGGTGTCTGCAACTCAACGAAGGTTTTTTGAAAGAGAGTAAAAATTTCTATGCTCTGATGATGTTTTTTGTCTCTTTTTGACCAAATCTGATAGATTTGATCGAAATGCAATCCTTTGGACGAGCATGATGTTAGTTCATTCCCATTGCATTCAATATCTTGTGTGCCATGGCTCTTGTCTCTAGCATATTATTTCCTTCTAGGAGTAGTTTGCACAATACCCTACATATGACCAAATGAATTCATTGGAAAGCTCTATAGAGAATTTTGAGGTACATTCAAGCCACAAAGAATTATGCTTTTCGTTATAATGGAAAATCAGTGGATGCACTAATTCCAAAAGCCCAGTTTGGACTAGAGATGTGGATACCATAAAATCTACTTTTGGCTTTTTGTGTCTTCTAGTACAAAGTCCTATCTCATGGAATAGTTGAAAGTAGAAATATGTTTCTGTCCTCCATAGAGTTTGAATATATTATAGCCATTTAAGTAGTAAAAGAAGTCATCTAGCTCAAAAGACTGTTGTAGGATCTGAAGTTTCGACAACACAACCAGCAACATTACATTGTGACAATTAGAGTTGTGTTGCTCTTTCTCTGAATCCATAGTTTTTTTCTAAAGGCAAACATATTAAAATTCAAATCTATAATCCAAGAGAGAAAGTGTAGGATAAAGAGGTTGAGACAATTTACTATCAAACTAACAAAATGCTTGTTGATTTATTGACAAAGCCCTTATCTAAGAAGAAGCATAGTATCTCAAAAATATACTATATTTCCATTCAGGTTCCTAGCAATACACTTTAGGAAAAATTATGAAGTTAATCTTACTCCTACTCACCAATTTTATCTTTTGAGACTTCTATTCATTTGTATATAATCATTCTTTTACACACTACTTGAAGAGTCTACAGTATTACAAGACATTCAACATAGTTTATAACAATACATTAAGAGTGATGCTAGAGTCACGAGCAAAGTATTTAAGGTTGAAATTTGAAGATGTGTGTATCAAACCTCTGAATTGGAGATACTCATCAAAGTGGCTATACCAAGCACGTGGTGCTTACTTCAATCCATAGACGCCCTCCTCTTGCATTGTTTTTTGCAAAATCTCATGACCCTTGGCCTCCTCAAAGGGAGAGAGTTCAATAGACAAAATGATATTGCTCATGAGTGCAAGATTTACCTGAAATCTATCAGGTTTCGTCTTCTCTCTCGTGGAATGTTGTAGCTCTCCCTCCTTACTAGAATTGGCAATTTCATCTTCCTTATCATTTATGAGCTTCGTTCACCATTTAGGTAACTTACGTTGAGGTGATCCACTTGAGGCAAATATGTACCCCAAGGTGCATCTTTTTCCTTCCTCTTATCACCTACAACTTCTGTCTTTTCTGATCCACTAGCTTTGTTTTTCACTCTCCATCATCTCTCGACAGTTGGAGGAGTACCACAACCTTCATCTTCATCTTGATGATCAACCTGTAAAGGTGGCGTTGCTTCATTTTTACTAAGAAACTTGGATAGTTCATGACTATCCCTCTCATCATCTCCAAACCTATGGATCTTGTAAAAAATGACATCATGACTTATGTACATGCGTCATCCAAGTGGATCATAGCATCTATACCTCTTGGTTTGCTCATCGTGTCCTATAAAGATACACTTCAAGGCTTTCACCTAAATTTTGGTCTTTTTGCACTTGGGTGTGCGAACATAAACACAACATCCAAATATTCACAAACCATCCATCTTACTCTTATTGTGAAGAATTGCCAAAAAATTGACAAATCTAGCCTGATCAAAAACCATGTAGAATAGTGTAAATTGTGTATACAAGTGGGTCCCACACATGTGAGGCCATGATGCCATGTGGGAAACCCATCCAAGATTAGGTTAGGTCAAGTCTATAGGGTTGGTCATGTCATTTTGGTAGAGATTCCTAGATTATAGGACCTACACCTAAGTTTAAGGTGAAAAATTGACCAATTAGTTACCTACTAGGCATGACTCTAGGAATTAGGATAGGGTTGAAAATTAAGGCAAGAGAGCCAAGTTAACTTCCTTATTACATGCTGGAAATCCACTTCACTTCACAAAGGAAGTCACTTTTGCTATGTATTCCATTTCTGTAGTGAAAAGATAGATTATTTTTGGAGCTCATTGGCAATCCCAAGTTCATCTCCATGTACATTGATTTTCTTTGATCCAAATGAAATCAAGTGTCATGTCCATGACCAGTACATAGGATTTAGTATACTCCTAGTCTTGGATACATGGTACTCCAGTGAAACAAGCTGTTAGTTATGCCATGTCATACTGGATGTGACCCTGAAGTAACTAATATCCTTGTGAGGCCCAGACCACACTAAATGGAGTTTAGACAAGGTATGAGACAATGTATGCATGTGTAGAGTTATCAATAACAATTCTAGGAATAGTTGGTCCATGCTTAGGACTCTAATCTAGATGAATCTATGTATAGGAAACTTAGGGCTATGCATGGCTATGTGCCCAAGTTGGTTTTGGCTGTATATATTGGGTCCAAACTCGTCCTACACCTCATTATGGTTGTGAATTCATTACAGGCTCTCTGTTATGTCCATGACCAGTACATATAGGATACAATATACTCCTAGTCTTGGATACACGGTACTCCAATGAAACAAGCTCTTAGTTATGCCACGTCATACTGGACGTGATCCGAAAGTAACCAATATCCTTGTGAGGCCCAAAACACACTAAGTGGAGTTTAGACAAGGTACTGAGACAGTGTATGCATGTATAGAGTTATCAATAGCAATTCTATGAATAGTTGTCCATGCATAGGACTCTATTCCAGGTGAATATATGTATAGGGAACATAGGACTATGCATGACTATGTGCCCAGGATGCATTAGGCCTTATATAAGAGGACCAAACTCACCCTACTCCTCATCATGGTTCATGATTCATTGCCAGGCTCTCACTCTACATTCATGCTTTTTGTTCCTTGGCTTGGGGGTGAGGCTTCTAGAGATTGATTGGATGCTTCTACTTGGTTGGGTGGTTTCTCTATAGTGTGTTATCCTTTTGTGTTTAGGATTTTTAAGCGGGATCTAAGGAGCTTCCTTATAGTGGTATCAGAGCAAGGCTTACAAGCTTGGAGAGGTGGTGCTTTTCATTGGAGCTTGGTGGTATTCAACTAGTATTCTCATCCAAGGAGAGGAGCATGGTTGCAAGTTGGTGGATCTTCTCAAATTCAATTTGCATGTTCCATGTCTCTCTCGAATTCATTGTGGTTTATGGAGAATTGTGCTAGGAAATCAATTTTGGTGTCTTTTTTGGAGTTTTAGCATGTGTAGCTCAAAACTAGTGAAGGATCTGAAATTTCTAGCAAGTTAACTCACTTTGGAATAGTTAAAATTCAGTTTGCATATTGGATCTTCCCATGTATTTGGATTCTAGGCTCTTTTGTGGCCAAATTTGGCTTGTTTTCCATGTTTTTGGCACAAGATGGAAGGTAAAATTCAACATCCAACAAAATCAGATCAATTGATTGGTTGTACCTCTGTATTTTGGATTGCATGTGGATTTGGAAAATGTTCTTGCCATTAATTTCCAATTGTGCATGGTGAAAAAACCTAGAAAGGGCTAAAATTCATGATTTTTGCTTGTTTTTTCATGAAATTGGATGGTAGGAGGTTGTTGAACATTAATTGAGGCTAGGAAAAGATGAATCATAGTCTTTTGAAGCTGTCCTAGAAGTTAGAGCCAAGAATTCCAGTAATTGGGTTTGTAGAAAGTCAAAAAGTGTCAAAAATTGACCAATTTTGGTGAATTTTGGGGGATGGATTTCTCTAAATCCATAAGGGGATCATTCTAAATTTTTTCCAGGATGATTTGTATTCCTTTTTACCTTTCCAAAAACATATTGGAACTGTAAATTGACTGGTAGAGGCTTATGTTTCAATTCCATCAAGTTTGTAGCAATTTTGACTTCTAGAAACCAAGAATTCATGGTTCTCAGCCCATACTGCTTCATAGGATCTGTGTGAGGGCTTTATGGAACTCTTAGAGACCATTTAAGACTATTTGGACCATCACTTTACAGCTTGGTTGAGTGTTTGCACGTTTTTTTTGGCAATTTGGTCTTGAAAAAGTGGGCCCTCCTACAGCTCATAATTTTATTTGACTTGGAACGTAAAAGTCCCGAAGCTCCAGTTTTGGTGCAAGGACACACATAATTAGTTAATTTTTATGTTATATACCTAGGTCGTACTGATTTAATTTTAGGTTACGAATGGTTATTTAGTAGATCGCCTTCTTTGTTGATTGATTTTATGCTCTCACTTTCAAGGAGGGTGATAAGGTAGTTACATTATTTGGTAGTAATTTTGTACGTCCGTTGGATCAGATTTCTACAGTTAATGAAATGGAAGCATTGGATTATTCTCAGTGAAGTTTTTTCAATATGTGCTATTCCAGTTGTGGATGTTCCTGAAATGAATCTTAATGGTTGTGAATTCTCAGCAATTCTTAACTCAGTAAATTTAGATCATGAACAAGCAGTGAAAGAACAGATCATAAATGAATTTAGGGATGTTTTTCCATCTGAATTGCCTCATGGTTTACCACCGTCTAGGTCAATAGACCACAAGATTGAGTTAATTCCAAGAAGTCAACCTGTCTCTAGACAATCATATAGGTTCTCTCAAAAAGAGGAGACATAGATTTCAAATCAAATAGAAAACTATTTGAGGATGGGACATATACAACCTAGGATTACAAGGGCCTTAATAAAGTGACTATAAAGAATAGATATCCATTACCCAGGATGGATGACCTTGTAGTTCGCTTGGGTGGAGCACGATATTTCACCAAGATAGATCTCAGGACAGGGTACCATCAAATAAGAATTAAGTCAGAAGATGTCCAAAAGACATGATTTTGAGTGTTGGATTTGGTCATTATGAATTTCTAGTGTTGTCATTTGGATTAACAAAGGCTCCAGCAACGTTCCAACAAATATGAACAATTTATTTCATCCATATTTGAGGTTTGTGATAGTATTCTAAGACGACATTCTCGTTTACAGTAAGTCCTTGGTGGAACACGTAGAACACTTAAAAGTCATCGTGATGAAGCTCCGTCAGGAGTTACTCTACGCTAAAGAGTCCAAGTGTGAATTCTTTAAGCAAGAGTTGCTTTATCTCGGTCATAAGGTCACAATAAATGGATCAAGATTGACGAGGATAAAATCAAGATTGTGATTGAGTGGCCAATTCCGGAAACTGTTAGGCAGGTAAAGTCTTTTTTAGGTTTTACACTTTTTTTCAAAAGATTTATTGAGGATTATGCTAAGTTAGCAACACCGCTTAATAATCTGACAAAAGGAATTGTTAATAAAAAGAAAAAGAGGAATCAACCTAGTCACCTGTTGTTTGGAATGAGGAATTGAATCAATGTTTTAAGAAACTTAAAACAATGATTGTTTCAGCTCCCATGTTACAAATTGCAAATATTGATTTACCTAACGTCGTGAGAACCAACGCAAGTGATGTTGCATTTGGAGCAGTTCTATTACAAATGGATAGGCCACTAGCATTTGGAAGCAAAAAATTCACTGGTCCTCAGTTGTGTTATACTACGCAGGAAAAGGAATTGTTTGCTGTAATCCATGCACTTAAAGCCTGGAGACACTACTTATATGGTAGTAAGTTTGTAGTGTATACGGATCACCAGCCTCTAAAGTATTTTTGTAATCATCATGATCTTTGGGGGAGAAAAGCTCGATGGGTTAAATTGATGCAAGAATTTGATCATGAAATCCGTTACATAAGGGACAGCTCTAATCAAGTTGTAGATGCTCTTAGTCGGATCAATGAACTGAACGAGTTGTCATTCACCCAGATTTCTACGGATCTATATCTTTCGCTGAGAGGAAAATATGAATTAGATTCCTATTTTGGTCACATTTGGAACATTGTTCAGACCGGAAGAAATGTGGACAGTGTTGAGTCAGAAACACAGGGGACTCAACTAACTAAGAAAGATAAGAAGATTGTGGAATAGTTCACCTTTTGAGATGGATTGCTATTTCAAAATGGAAAAGTTTGCGTACCTGGTGATGATGAGCTCAAACGGAAGATTTTTTTTGAATGTCATGACATACCCTACCAGCACAACTCAACTTTGTCTTAATCTTTGTGCTTCCCATTGCTCTCATCATCCCTTTCACCTTCCGAATTGCTATACTGTAAGCTCTATCTGTATATGCACTACCTATTGAGTTTCTGATGCTAGTTTATGAGACAAAAGATTTCAGCCCGCTTTATCTTCCATACTAAGAACAAAATTTGTTGTGTGGATGTGAAACTAAGTGGTGGCATTCTTGGTTATCATTATGTTTACCATGGCAAGCGCGTATCTCAGTACAATCTCCTCCCCCACATTTTCAATTTTTGGCGCTGATGTTATTAGTATAAGTAGGGCAGGGTTTGGCTATATCGGATGCATTCTGTTTTACCAAAAGTGACATGTTGATCCATGTGCAGATTCATTTTACAAAATGCAATTAGACATTTTTTAATAAAGCTTGAAAGTATGTGCATTGGGAGGCTTGAAAGTTGAGTAGCAAGCTGTGAGACTGCTAAAGCCTAATGATTAATCCCGCTTAAGCAGCAAGTTCTGAATCTTCCTATGAGCTCTCTTGCAGCCTTCAAAATTTGGTGTCTGGTCAATCATCAACCATGCGATAGCTAGCTCGACGGCCCTTCTCAACAAGCTACAGTGGCCAGCCTATGTGCAACCGTTCTCATAAGTCATTGGTAAGCAATTTCAAGTCATATGACCAAAAACTAGTCAAGCTCTTCTTGAAGTTAGGTGGATTTCCAGCATGTAATAAGGAAGTTAACTCACTCTTCTTGCCCTAAAATGAAACCCTAGCCTAGATCCTAAAGTTATGCTTGGTAGGTAGCTAGTTGGTCAAATTTTCACCTTAAACTAAGGTGTAGGTCCTATAAAGTAAGGATGACCACCAAATAGACATGACCAACTCTCTTGACTTGACCTAACATACATTGGGAGTGGATTGCCACGTGGCATCTTGGACTCACATGTGTGGAACCCAATTATACACAATATTTACGAAGTTCTACATGGCTAGATTTTCCAAATTAGGCTATTTTTCAAATCCAACATGTCTATGGTTGTGAGCTAACAAAGATGGAGATGGTTGCTTAGAAAGTGACAGTTGATACTTTGGTGGTGAGTATTCATGTGAGCTACATGGTCATATGCACATGTTGGTGATCTCCAATTTTGTGTCACATCATGTTGTGTTTTATCCATCATTCTTTGATAATCAGAATTTAGTTTATTGGTTAGATCTAGTGGGATTCTAGTCGCACCATAGGTGGATAGATTCTTGGGGTAATGTCAGTGGGTAAGGGGTACGTGTTGGTGATCAAGTGATACAAGGTACATGATTATGATAGAGCTATCCTACCTGGTATACTACATGTTGTGGGTGAGTTTCTAATCACAATAGTGGACCTAGTGTGTATTTTCTTTGGTTTGTATGACATGATAGATGTGATGGTGAGATATATTTCTTGGTGAGAAGCCTATGTACTGGTCAAATCAGAGTTAGAAACATCAGAATATGTTTGGATGTAGGAGTCTCAAACTGACATTAGTATCTCAAGGAGATGTGCAAGCTATCCAGGCATAGCCTATGGTGAGGTTTGTGTACATTAATTCGTTGAGTGCTTGGTAGACTCTTGTGCTTGAATGGGGATCAGCCTTTAGGATTGGCTAGACAGGATGTTTGGAAAAAGAGGATTGGAGCAATGCTTTGTTTGGGAGATACATCAGAGATGAGGCTTTGAGTGCTCATTGGATCATGGAGATTTTTGGATGATGTATGTGGACATCTATTTGATATGCTTGGATGTGAGGGCATCTTCATTACAGGTGCAAGACATGATCAAAAATCTTAGAGACTAGTGGTGCAGTGGATCTACAGGTGGCACAGGTGTTGGTATGATAGGATAGCACTTTTGGGTAGGACTTGATCATTTACTTGATGCTCTATATTCATGCTGATTTGCATGAGTGTGTGTGTGTTTTTGAGCCTAAAAAATCTAAACAAAATTGTACATTATCACCACAATACCAAACATACAAA
Organism: Diphasiastrum complanatum; assembly: GCA_029204225.1. Classification (NCBI taxonomy): domain Eukaryota; kingdom Viridiplantae; phylum Streptophyta; class Lycopodiopsida; order Lycopodiales; family Lycopodiaceae; genus Diphasiastrum; species Diphasiastrum complanatum. Next base: position 34,212 of record MU832651.1, on the reverse strand, counting down.
TTAAAGTAAATCAAATTTGTATAGAGTCATCACAGTCAAACATATCATATTGACCAAACCTAACAACTAACAAAAACTCTGAGTTGAGGAGAATATGCTCACCTACATCCATCCACAACAACAACCATGTTAGAACAAGGACATTATTGTGAGAACTACAGGCGTCTACACATACTCTCAGTTGTTATCCATGTCACAACAAGTAGCCATTGCCAGGTTAGGTGACTCTAATTTTGTCCATATCATGAGTAAAAAGTTGGACATTGTTTCAACTTTACTCAAAGTTACAAAATTAGAAAGTCAACAATGTATAATCAGTGCTTGAAAGTCAACAATTACAAAAGTATGACTAAAGTAGACAATTACATCCAGACTAGTTTTAAAGTAGAGTTCGAAACTATCTGCCACTACCCTTTTCAAAATGCTTATCGGAACACCATCCCTTTTTCTATGTAACAACTTAGAAAAATGTTTATTGCACTTTCGATTTCAAATTGTCAGGGCATTACCATCAACAAATAAGTATATATAGACTTTAACAAATAGGTCTAATCCAAGTCATATAACTAAACCCATCATACTATTTATATTAGAAATAGTCAAAGTGTAACCAAAGATTTAACCAAAAAGAAGTACACTTCAAAGGAAACCTCATTAATGAAAGTTAAGCATCAACGAGTAGTAAAAATGCTTCTCTTTCCATGTGTGTATAGCTATATATAGCGGATCCATGTCTCATTAATGATCTTGGGTTCCCTCTGTATCAAAACCCCTACCAATAATGTGGACTAGATTCAATGTCTCCAGCATTCAAATTTGAATCTACCAAACTCGACCTCCTACTATTTTTCTCACTTTCTAAAAGTGGTAATTCAAATACATTTGAACAAAAATAACTTGAAAATGACAATCTCTAAGTCTAATATGAAAATTGGCCTCAATTTTAAAATAAACAGATATGACCAAATTTAACTAAACTAGTTGAAATCTCTCACACTCCCTCTTCAACTAGTTTTAGCATAGACTTTGAAAATATTCCAAGTGAAGTCCTATGCTTCATAAACAATTCTTTTCCCAATGCTTTGGTGAAGATATCAGCTACACACTCCCTGGAAGAAACATGTTGAAGCTTCACCTCCTTTGCCATGATTTGCTCCCTCAATGCTTGCTCCTAGCATGAAAGATAGGATTGCTTGCCAAATTTTGGGCTGATAGGTCGTTAGAATAGATGATTGGGCTCCTTGAAAAATCCAGCAAGTGAACATCCTTGATCATCCTCTTGATCCATACCATCTCTTTTGTGCAATTAGTAAGTGCTTTATACTTGGCCTCATTAGATGACAATGAGATAGTGGCTTGTTTCTTTGACATCTATCACCTATGATAATACAATGTGCACTTATATAATTCCTATCCATTTGATTTCCAGCAAAGTCCGAATATGAAAATTCAAACAAGTTAGGTGATGATCCCTCATACAATATGTCAAAATCTTGAGTTCCCATGATGTATCTCAAAACTCTTTTCTCTAGCTTCCAATGCTCTTCACTAGGATCTTGCATAAATTGGCTTAATCTATTAACACAATAGCTTAGATATGGTCTTGTGGTGGTTAGATAGATAAGTGAACCAACTAGATTTCTATAGAGAGTAATGTCCTTGAAGGATCTTTCATTAACTCTTATAGTTAGCTTTACATTTGACTCCATAGGTTTATCACAAGACTTTGCATCTACCATATGAAATCTTTTTAGGATAGAATTAGCATACTTCTCTTGACAAATGAAAGTGAATGATCATACTCACTCATATCAAACCTTTGAGAGAGTAAAAAAGTGTTAAGATTAGCATGCCAACTTCATGGTGCTTGCTTAAGACCATACAATTTCTTTTGTAGAAGACACACATGATTTGGCATTGTAGATGAAATGTAGCTCTCGGGTTGCTCCGTGTACACTTCCTTCTCAATATCACCATTCAAAAAAGCATTTGTAATGTCCAATAGATCCCATTTATAAATATTAGCAAGAGAGATGATGACTCGAATGCACGGGTGCAAAGGCCTCATCATAGTCAATACCATATTCTTTTGCATATTCCTTGGCCACCAACCTTGCCTGATGCTTATTGATAGATACATATTGGTTAGTCTTCACTTTGAAGATCCATTTGCATTCAATAGATTTCTTGTCCTTAGGTAACTCCACCAATCTCCATGTTTCATTCTTCATAAGAGCTTGATACTCAAGATCCATTGCTTGGATTCACTCCTCTTTGTTCCTTGCTTCATCTACACATGTAGGTTCATCAAAAGAGTTAGGAAAGCAAAGTTTGTTTCAGTAATTACCTTTCTCATCATATGTGAGCCTTGAAGGTGTTTGTCCTTGATGTTCTCCTTGGCTTTTGACTTGATGAAGGTCCTTTATCATCACCATCTAAAGTAGGATTCATAACATGAACATCATGATTGTTAGATCCATCCACATCATCATTACTTGAAGACACTTTTGGAATGTTCCCCTCACCAAAAATGGCATCTCTACCAATAATCACCTTATTGGTAGTAGGAATGTAAACCTTGTAGGCTTACTCACTTCACTATATTTTGGTTTAGAAAGCCAACACAATCTACAACATTTGCAACATAGAAAATCAACATCCACTTAATGAAAGAGATGCAAACTCAATAAAAATAATGAGCAAACATCAAACATAAGATAAAATGAAATTGTTGTCCGTACAAAAGCAGTAAGCTATTGCATTTGACACGTTGGATCTGATTATAGCATAATATGAGCATTCTACACACACAAGATTGTAAGATATCACCAATATAGTGCACCAATGGATAGATGAACCCAAGAGAACTCATGTATAAGCATGAAATGAGATGAGAGAGAGAGAGAGAGAGAGAGAGAGAGAGAGAGAGAGAGAGAGAGGGAGGGAGAGGGAGAGGGAGGGGGAGGGAGAGAGAGAGAGAGAGAGAGAGAGAGAGAGAGAGAGAGAGAGAGAGAGAGAGAGAGAGAGAGAGAGAGAGAGAGAGAGAGAGAGAGAGAGAGAGAGAGAGAGAGAGAGAGAGAGAGAGAGAGAGAGAGAGAGAGAGAGAGAGAGAGAGAGAGAGAAACTGCTTCTCTTTCCACGTGTGTATAGCTATATATCGCAGATCCATGTCTCATTAATGATCTTGGTTTCTCTCCATATCAAAAATCCTACCAATAATGTGGATTGTAGATTCAATGTCTCCAACATTCAGTTGAAATTCCAATAGAATCTAGTGCAGTATGCAGATCACATCACACAATCACCATAGCCACTCGTCACAAGCTCTCAAAGATGGCACAACAAGAGTTATATATATTACAAAGAACATTGTACATATAGGAAACACAACCTGCATAAAAGAGACAAGTCTCCTAAAATTGGCCTACCACCTATCAAACGGGCCCAATATGGCCAAATTTGACCGACAAACTTGGGACATGCCCCCAAGTATAGCATACACTGTATATAACTCTGTACAGGCTAACTTTTCCTACCAGTATGGCTACTCGACTAACCCAAGTAGCCAGCTACGAGATCAGTGCCCGACTGATATAATGATAGTGGGTCCCAAACACAACCATATATAGTAAACCAAATAAACTTGATAGTAATTACATCATCAAATTTAGTAAGCTCAAATGTGAGATAAGTAAAGAAATACGAACTGTAGCAATGTCTGGAGTGTCCAAAGATGCTATGCATATCCCTACTATCCTGTATTTGACTCACACTCAAGCACACTAACAAACCACCAGGTTTGACTCACAAAGTATCATGCAAACACAATGCTCATACAAAGAGTCTATCACACTCTCGACCAACTGACTCATCCCCAGCCAACTTGAAACACAAGTGGACCACATGAGCGACATGGCTCAAGCTGAGGAAATCCCACTGCCACCATGAGACTTACATCCTCCATCTAGCTAGGCTGACATCCTATCAGACACTTTACAAGCACAAGGGACGTAGTCAACGCGAGCTGATGACTCGTGCTTACTAGGAATTCCTCGTTGCCCAAGAATTTGTCCACCTATAGTGCAACTAGACTCCAATTGGATCTAACCAAAAGCTGCATCTTGCTTACCAAATAATGATGGATAGCAACAACATGTGAAACCAACTTGGAGACTACTGTGCATATAACTATGCAGCTCACTTGATCACTCGCCAAAGTATCGACTGTCACTCCTTGAGCAACCATCTCCATCCCTGTTGGCTCACAACCATGGGCATGTTGGATCCACAATACGCCATCATCTACTCCATGCCCTCAAGATATGTACCACCCCATGTATACTCCATGCCCCCTACCTCCAAGTAGGCCTGACCTGTCCCTAGGTCACCATATGATGCACCAGCTGAAGAACATTGTCTATACATCAAATGACATATCATACCTGAGCAACTGTAGCATCTCCCTAAGTGCCACCCCAATGGACTCGTCATCCACATACTATGCTCACCTGATGTCTCCGATCCTTGTCACCATCTTGCTAGACAAGCAGAACTCCAAAGCATCACCTGCTCTACTTGGCTCCTAGCATCTGCTCGCTCTCCCTGGCTATGTGCCACCCAACACCATGTCAACGTAGGCATATTCTTGAGTCGCCGTTCAGGGGATCCCAAGACTAATATCTCTCTGATCGTACTAAGGTATATGGATCTGAGTGACTTCCCCTAGGCTTTCCCATGATCTCACCACTTGAGAATCTGCACCATGGAGATTCCAACACCTGTGCCAAGCCTAGACTCCTGCAAATACAGCCAAATGCATGAAAGCTATAGGTAGCTTATCCACACCCGTGATGGTAGATGCCTCTCCATCGATGCCAATGTCCAAAACTGGCCCCATGTTATAATGTCATCTTGTACTCCCAAATGAGCACACCATGAAGTCTTCTCCATCAGTGTCCACTCTAGTAGATCACTAGCAAAACACTCACCAAAGTGTTTGCCCTCCAATCACACCCCGTGCGATCTCCATCAGCTCTCTAACCTAGAGCTGGCTCTCAAAGCTTCATGCTTTGCCCATTTGCGTTTGCAGCTTCCTGATTCCATCATGAATCCCACCTGTAAGTCCTATCCATGCCAATGACTCAAGTCCAATATGAAATAGCTACTCCTTGATGATCATCCCATGTCATCCTACAATGCTATTCCTACCAGGTATCCCAATGCCATCCCTGATCACAAAGATCTGAGCATCTACCCTGTAGTGCCCACTTGTATTCCCCCAAACTAGCTCCAAGCTGCTCTTGTGAATGGTTCCAAACCACTCTCTGAGAATACACTGAGATGTGAACTCCAAAGCCACCATCAAGTCCCTCACATGACTATGCATGCCAATATTCCTCTAAGTGAACCTTTGAGATCTTCCATGGCCAAAACCAAACGATCTGCACCTTGTCATCACTGGAATATGCATACCTGATGTGGCAAATTGACTTGACTTACCCAGAATAGGTAGTTGAAGTGTATCTCCTCAATGACAAACCTGATACACTACTTTACATCTAAAATGCTTGATCAAAATTGACTTACTGATGGCAAAATTTCAAAATCATCACACTTACCACTCACCAAGAGCATCCAAAGTGTGATTATTGACCTGTTCTTCATCCTCCATGTGTCCCACACATAGCTCGTCCAATGCAAGTCCGCTATCTTGCCCAATGGCTTCCAACTGGTACCACCTCGCGCTTCCATCATCCGTGACCGCCAAAATGTGTGTACCTCCAAGCTAGCCCATATTTCTCTCCAAATGAGAAATTTCCAAGCTACAGATGTGTGTGACAATGTGGCTATCACCTGACTCGACACTGTCACTGCCGATCATGCCTGTGAGAGCGTTCCCTCCAAAATGCCACTTGATGTTGGTTGGTTTGAACCCAAGAGTTGAACCTGATCACAAGAATTTTTCACCTGTAACCAGGATACCATGCCTACCTCTCACCTGTGATTGCTTGCCTCTCAAAATTGTCGCCAATGATGAGTAGTCACGATTCCAAACTACACTTTTGTCGCCAATACTAGCTTTCTCCACACAATTCTGTTACCATTTGCCAATACTAGCTTTCTCCACACAATTCCACTACCATTCGCCCCCATACTGCATTTACCACTTCCAAACACCCTCTTACCCTATCAGGAGTAAGTAATAATGACTTAGAAGTGACTATGCCTCATTGTACTGCCCTGTAGCAGGTTTCACTAGCCAAAAATTGCCCTAATTTGGCCCTACGGTATCCAAATGGCAAATGTAGCCCATCACTAGGTCACCCGCACTCCGCTCAATAAAATGGTGATGAAAACTCCCCAAAACGCCTTTCTCCCTACTCTGCGACGTTGCTATGTCCATTGGCTTTGAGCAACCAATTTCAGAGGTCATTTTGGCCCAAGGATGGCCAAGAAAGATGGCCTCTAGCCCTAGTTAGGCCCTTTCCAAAAAATGACCTACAAATTTGAACTATTTCTTTGTATTGAAGTTTCTTAACGAAGAAATGGCAATAATGCCCTTTGGGTCCTATTTATGCTTTCAACCTAAAATTTTTTAAAGAAAAGAAGGTCCTTTTTCTCTTTTATTTCTTCAGGGCCATTTTCAACCTTATCTCAATGGCTCTTTCTGATTTGAAGGCACATAATCTTCTCATCAAGACCGTTGAGCTTGAACTTTCACAATCTAGTGGCTGCGCATGATTAGGCAAGCTGAAAACGGCTCATCCAGCTACTGGCACCCCTTGTTACACTACATGCACCTCCTTGTTGGCCGCGCATGAGCGCCTGCGAGCTCCCCTTCACCTCTCTCTTCATGCTTTCCTCCATAGCTATGGCAGAAGGGTTTCAATTGCTACAAAGAATTGATCCATCGTGCTCTCTCCTGGCCACGGCTACTCACGGCCTCCTGGCTACTGAATCCCCTCACTAGGGTGCCCTCGTGTACAAGTTTACAACTTCAAAAAGGCTTGCCTCCAGAGAGAGATCCACTCGTTTTTCTCATAAAACTCTTGCCTTGTGAAAGAGAGAGATTTCTTGGGCATTTCTCAGACTTCTACTAAGATTTTTTATGCAGCAACCTGCCTCACAAAGGACACCCTACCTCAAGGCATCTGATGTAATTTACAGCTCTGAAATCGATGCAATATTGACTCCAAGCCTTTTTGAAGTTGTAAATTTGTACAGGAGGGCACCCTACTAAATCCCATCACTAGGGTGCCCTCGTGTACAAGTTTACAACTTCAAAAAGGCTTGCCTCCAGAGAGAGATCCACTTGTTTTTCTCATAAAACTCTTGCCTTGTGAAAGAGAGAGATTTCTTGGGCATTTCTCAAACTTCTACTAAGATTTTTTATGCAGCTACCTGCCTCACAGAGGCCACCCTACCTCAAGGCATCTGATGTAATTTACAGCTCTCAAATTTCCTCCGCTTTCAACCAAATTTGATTCTGTAAATTGCCATGGCTCTCTGTCACTACTCTTTGCAAACTCATGCAAGCCCCATTGTGCCAAACAGCTGTCCACACAGTAAATTATGAGGCCACCATCGATGATTTCCCCGAAACCACCAAAATTGCAAGTTTCTCCGTGAATTCTCCCCAAAATCCACTTACGACGATCATTCTGATCTTTCCTGAAGCTCCGATCGAAGAAACTTTGCTGTCTCTTGCCATCTGGACTGTCGATACCCAATATGGAGTCCTCTCTCCTGAGATGCTCTGAGTGCTATTTCTTCTGGTGAAAGATGCTATCCCATAGCTTCACTGGATCGTGCATACCTGCAACACTCTGACGCTCTGATACCAAGTTGAAATTCCGATAGAATCTAGTGCAATATGCAGATCACATCACACAATCACCATAGCCACTCCTCACAAGCTCTCAAAGATGGCACAACAAAAGTTATATATATTACAAAGAACACTGTACATATAGAAAACACAACCTGCATGAAAGAGATAAGTGTCCTAAAATTGGCCTACCACCTGTCACAAACTAAGGTCGGTCCCAATATGGCCAAATTCGACCGACAAACTTGGGACATGCCCCCAAGTATAGCATACACTGTATATAACTCTATACAGGTTAACTTTTCCTACCAGTATGGCTACTCGGCTAACCCAAGTAGCCAACTATGGGATCAGTGCCCGACTGATATAATGATAGTGGGTCACGTCCTGAACACAACCATATACAATAAACCAAATAAACTGTACAATAATTACATCATCACATTTAGAGCTTATACTAATGAATCAGATCACAACCTGATTTCTAACTCATTCAAATTTGAATCTACCAAACTCGACCTCCTATTTTTTTCACTTTCCAAAAGTGGTAATTCAAATACATTTGAACTAAAATAACTTTGAAATCACAATCTATAAGTCTAATATGGAAATTGGCCTCAATTGCCAAATAAACAAATATTACCAAATTTGACTAAACTAGTTGGATTCTCTCACATGAGTGACTATTCTAGAATCTTGGATTGAATAGCAAGTCCATTTTTTCATAATTTAGAATTTACTAGTATGAGATTAAACTAGATCTTATGATACTATCATGATTGTTTGATAAAAATGGGATTTCCTCCAATTGGAACATACTTTGTTGTACTCTATCCATCTTGTGTAGCTCCTTTTAGTAGCACAAACGTCCAATTGCCACTTTATTCTTCTTCATACTCAAAATGTTTAAAACCATGCACTTTTCAAACCCATACCTTACTTGATGTTGATAAATTATTGAAAAAGGAACTCCACTAATCAAGATAATTTTGTTGTTTTGGTTTTGACAAAAGAACAAAAATGAAGACTTGAAACAACAATTATTTATTGAGAAAAATAATGTCTTTCCATTAAACAACTAGAGGCATATGGAGCTTAAAATTTGCCTACATAAATTTCTCCTTGATGCGAGTGCATCAAGCCTTCAAAGTTTGCACTTACCTAATCATGACATTGTTGGATGCAACCTTATTATATAATTTTAGATATTTATTGTGTGCGCTAAATATATTGATAAAAAAAGGATTAAACTCTAGCAAATTAACATGCTTGTGGGATGTAAGTTGATTTGGAAGATGGTGTGAAATGTAAGTTGAATTGGAAGATGGTGTGAGATGTAAGTTGAATTGGAAGATGGTACCACCTTGACAAAGAACCAAAAGACTTTAATTTCCAAAAAGTAAAAGTTCATTTATCAAATATTATTAAGAGTTTGCCAAAACTTTTGAAAATTTGATGGCCAAGTCTTGATGATTGAACTTTTCACCTAGCTGGTTAATGCCCATCTTCTATGAGTTCTTCATCAACAACAAAGCATCACTCTATTAATCATTAAACAACATATTTTCCAGCTAGTTGTGCATCATAAATCAAACTAGCTAAGTAGCAATTATCTAGAAGTATTTCATCAACTTTTTTTTGACTAGTCTAAGGTATAAAATAAATCTCTAGATAATACTATGTAACGAATGTTCTCGGTTAAATAGATCCAAGTACATAGAATCAAAAACCCTCTTGGTAGTATCATGTTGGATGTTGAAGAAGGAGAGTCTATACATGAGGAGAAAATCGAGAGACTGGAGCTTCTGGTTCACTAGATGCAACCGAGCTGGAGTAGCTACCCATCGTTGAAAAGGCTACAAGAAAAATTCATTTGTCAAAAACTAAAAGTGGACCAGATGCAAGAACATAAATTTTGATTCAAGCACTTTCAAAGAATTGACTATTGAATTCACTCAAGTCAATGATAGCTTTCAGATTAAATGCTAGCCTACATATCATATTTTGCTTGTTTTTATGTGTTAAGCTATAAGTTGGTGGGATTGGCATAGAACTATCTCAAAAACATGATTGCTATTAGAGAGTAATACAATAGTCTTCTATGCTAATAGAACAAAGTTGGTTGGAGTAGCTAAATCATTTACTAAAGTTCATTTGATAGTCTTACTAGCTAGGACTAAATAGAAGTTCATTGTTAGGAACATCATATCTACATGCAAATCTGATACATTAATCTGTTGTAACAACACTGAAAGCATTTCCATCTTCTAAAAGTGAGATGTTATTGTAGAAGCCACCTATATCGATTTTTTTTTAACATGCGAAAGTTATCCTTGAGCAATGTGTTTTAATGCAAAAGTCATTGATTAAGTCATGGATCAATAAATAATGCCCACATATTTGTCCCTCAACTAGAAATATGAATCCATTGATGATAATTTTTTAGAGTTTATAAAGAATGCAACATTGAAATTTCACGATTTTGAGCTGATATTTTACTTCTCAATTTTCAAATTTTGACAAAAGCATGGGTTTGTAAGCTGATTATGGATTTTGAAATGTGTTAACAATATTAGGTCTTATGTGAGCTGAAAAACATATGTTTTATACATTGTTAAATTTTAATTGTTTGGGTGAGATCCAACTCATAGCAATCTATGGCACACTTATCCTTCAAATACTCAAAGATAAATAATTTTTATTATTTGAAGGGACCCAACGAGTTTATATTGATTTGAAAATCTCTTTACTATATCATGAATATTTAGTTCTGAAAGAGCTATTTCCCTTTGCTTTAGTAAAACTTGGATAACTAACCTCTGTGAGGCCAAATTTGACCATCCTTGGGTAAGATCAACCCTTATTATTGTGTGTGGAGCCAAAATACATAATAATTCTTCATAAAGGGAGAAATTGTTCTTGAGATAACTTTTCAATCATTCTAGTGCAAGAAAGGAAAGCGGACGAGATGTGTTACATTAGCCATTTTCTCGCCATCAAATCAAGAGCATTTTTGGGTTGTAAAATTTCACAGGTTGGGAGCAGGGTTTCAATGCAAGAGTTGAGTACTTCAAAGTCATTTTTTAGGTCGAGTTTGCAAGTTTGGTGCAATAAATTCAATAGAAGCCTCAAAAGAGTTTCATTTTCAACGAAACATAAACAAATATGTATGATAGACAATGTCATTCTAATATTCAAATGCATGAACACAAATTAAGACTAGTTGACTTCATAAGTTTAAAGTGACAATGGCAAATATGGGCAAACTTGTGCTTGGAAAGACAAGTAAATTGGATGAAAATTTCAATGATAGTGTATGGAGGTTCAAACTAAAGAATATAATGATTGAGAAAAAGCTATGGGATATTGTGACCAAAGATAAGTGAAGACCGACGAGAACAAATTGACATTCGTGCCTTTGAGAAGTGTGTCAGACGAGCAGTCACAATTATCAAGTTAGTTGTCAAGGATCATGCCATAACTCTAGTGAATGAGATGATAACACCTAAGCATTTCACATAAGCACTCACAATTATCAAGTTAGTGGTCAACGATAATGTCATAACTCACATCAATGAGATAATAATACCTAGGTAAGCATGGGACCTGAAATCCTTCTCATTTTTTTTTATGCACTATGTTGAATGGTGCAAAATGAAAGAGAATAAGATGGTTGATGCATTTCTTACTTCTATAAAAAAATTGCAGGATGCAGTGAAATGCATACAAGCAACAATGACTAGTATTCATGAAGTTTGCCAAACCTTCATGAGTGGAATAGCCTCTAAGGAGAGGTTATCTATGTTGTGCAGATCCTCAAACATCTTGTTATAGGAGGTGCAATGATGGGAAGTGGTCAAATCTCGTAAAGAAATGTAAAAGGTGCAGCCATTGTTGACTCAGGGGAAAGGGCGCTACAAGAAAGAGGATTAAAAGTTTTTAGGTGGCAAGGATGACAAAGATGAGTCATCAAAAAAGACAAAAAAACATTTTTGTTGCCAAAAGCAAGGTCATTGGACTACAGACTACAGGAAATAAATAAGGTGATACTAATAAGAGCAAGGTGAAGCAATCATGGAACTTGGTGGAGAATAAAGAAGGTGATCATTCTACTATGTTTGAATTAGCTTTACCTTTGCAAGAGGTCACTTGAATCTTACTAATTTGTGGTTGTTGAAGACACTCAACATGTTTACAAGTCTGCCTACCATTGAGGATCAAAACGAATTCATTTGTATGATTGCATTTATGACAAGCAACATTGAGAAAATTTCAATAAGGGTTGTGCTACTTTTGTAAAGAAACTGCTAGAACTTGTACATACAAATTTATGTGGGTCAATGAGAACAATGTTCATTGGTGGATCCTACTATTTCATTATGTTCATTGATGACAAGTCAAGGCAATCGTTAATTGATTTTCTTAAAAAGAAGTCAAAAGCTTTTCCAATGTTCAAGCAACTCAAGGCAATAATGGAGAATCAAACTAATGCAAAGATTAAAGTCTTACGATCAAATAATGGTGGTGAGTACAACTCGGATAAATTTAATGATTTTATAAAGAGCATGGAATTAGGAGGCAATCATCCTACACACTTCAACATAATGGGATAGTTGAGTGCAAACATAGGACAATTATGGAGTGTGCTCATCATGCAATACTCAATTACATGGGCTTTACGAATTCATTTTGGCATGAGACTTGTAACAATGCCAATTTTCTTCAGAATAGAAGTCCAACTCTTGCGATACCAAATATGACTCCAGATGCATTTTCAGGGACTAAGCTGAAGATGCAAGGTGTATGGACTACTATCACAATCCTCAATCCTTTTTTACATGTCCAACTAAAGCTTTTTTAATAAAAACATGGTTGTCAAACAAATTAGTATATTAAATCAATTAGAAGAACCTTGCCATGCAAAAATATGATGATCCATTGGATAAAGCTATCCAAATGAGACCATTGTTGAGGAAGTAGCAAAACAAAGATATTGTTAAATTAAAACCTATCTACACTTGCATAATCTAAGACAATAGTATGAAAAATCAATCTCCCCTTTGATGCTCTTTTCACATTAGATAAGAAAATAAGGAATTAGGATAAGAAAATTATGGTATATGTTACAATATGGATCTTCAAGCTTGTTGCTTTATGTTAATGGCTACTACATTGACAAGATTTGATTGTTAATTTTTGATAATTTTCCTTTTAAACAAGAGGGTGTCATTGTTGATTATTCATAGCCATAATAGTAGCTGCTTATGGTAGTGTATAATCATTGTTAAAGATTTTGTCTGATCGCGACAGTGTCGAGTAGCCGAATAATCGATTCAATGGTGGTTACTTGATAATTTGATGACGAAACTATCGACTAAACGATGATACATAGTTCGATAGTTCGATAGTATCAGTAGAACATTGTCGTTGATTCCTTTGTATTTCTAGAGACTGTTTGCAAACCAGTGTATTTCTACAGAGTATGCGTACAAATATTTACATAGAACAAATGAATGGATCTAAATTAGCCATGAGATAAGTTTATGGAGAGGATAGAAATCCAACAGCCTAATGAGAGGACGATAATGACCATTGAGGGTGGAGCATGGTGAGAGGACGATAATGACTGTTGAGGGTGGCGCATAGTGGAGCCTAGTGAGAGGACGATAATGGTCGTTGAAGCCTAGTGAGAGGATGATAATGACCATTGAGGGTGGAGCATGGTGGAGCCTGGTGAGAGGACAATAATGACCACTGAGAGACAATGTCATGAAATCAAGGATATTGAGTATATTGGTTTCAAGAGGCTCCCAATTTTTGGCGAAAAGCTTGATGATGATGCAATCAAGTGATTTTCTTTTTAAGAATAAAAGAAATGACTGGTTAAATCTCCTCAATGGTTTAGGATTTGCTGAGTGAATTTATGACTTATGGAGAAGTGGGTGGGGAAAGTGATAGAAATTGAGGACATGGCACACAACAATTGCTAACAACACATAATACCTTAATTCCATTTGTAAAAGTACATATTAAGCATTCTTTTAATCGCATATCCATGTGTATATATTCGATAACAATCGGATATACTTAGTTAATGTTACTATGACATCAATCAATCGAACAACCATTCAGAGAACTATTATTCGATCTTTGTCTTTGTTACTACAGAGTATTGTTTCAAAAATATCGCAATTCTGTCTGCATTCAACTTGTACATATTTTGAATATACGTATTTGTTTCAACAATATAAGTGATTTTGTATCGTGTCGAATGCATTTTATTCTATTTCATTTGATTCACGATATACAGATAAGACAATTCTTAGGTTCAACTATGTATATGATTGATAATTCGTGTCAATTGTAATGTCCTAAGATCTGTTTTTTTTTGCTTGTACAATTAAATCTAAATCAATCTAACTTGTGCATGTCTACAAAATTGACTATTTACTGGTTCCTATTTTCCACAGTTGAATGGATTGGCCGAAAGAAAAAAAAAAGACCTTAGTCCAGTCTGTCAAATGCATGATCACTCATGATTCGTTGCCCAGATCATTTTGGCAACATGATGTGTCGACCACATACTTGCAAAATTGATGTATAACTAAAGGCCTACCTGACAACAAGACTCCTTATGAAGTTTGGACTGGATCCAAACCTTCATTTAAGCATTTAAGAGTCTTTGGATGCATTGCCTATATTCATGTTTTAAAGGACACAAGAAAAAAATTAGATGAGCATTCAATCAAAACTATTTTTCCTGATTATTCTTCTTCAAATGGCATGTATCAACTGTACAATATTGTAACCTATAAAGTTTTTACTATTAGAAATGTGAATCTCATTGAAGATCAATTCATTGATCTGAAGGGCAAGAACTAGATCCAGTCTATTGACTATGCCCTGACAATTGATGTATATCAAAATACCATTTCAATTTTTTCAAGTACTTAGATTGTATAGTCATATTCAGAGGAAGATAAAGAAGCTACAACTCAGGAGAAACTGACATAGCTGACATAAAGTTGAATTTTGCTACCATAAGCTACTCCTAGAAGATCGACAAGAATTCAAACTCAGCCTATTCTATTCACTAATGAGTTTGCTCACTATTTTATACATGAGCCGATTGTTGGAAGAAGTAATGGAAGAGGAAGAGTCGATAAGTCGAATTCTATGGACGACCAATAGAGCACAGCGGAATGATCTTTCTTCCTTATGTATGACTACACCTACCTCACATTTGATCTTTTATCAACTAACTTTGAAATCGTTAGTACTCAAGTAATTTCATAGACAAACAATTAGAGAGTGAAAATGATGTATAGAATATAATTGTAGTATTGAAGTATTCAATAGATCGGATGAAACATAAGAGATTTATGAGTTACTGATAACTATAGAGCAACATATATTTTGACATGATACTGAATGCAATAAGCAGATAGATTGATTTAGTAATTAGCATGTACAAAGTCAGATGATAATGAGCACAAAACAATAGTGGATGCAACTGCGTACTCTAAACTATCTCTGAGTAACTGATAACTCTATCTATTGTGTTGGAGAGAGGGAGATAAACGAGTTGAGAAAAGGTGTCGTATGTTAGAAACGAAAAATAAGCTCAAAGGGGTAAGATGAACACGAACGAGACACGAACTCGAACAAGAAACGAACGAAAAACGAACTCGAACAAAAAATGTTCATGCGCAGCGGAACGAGCTATACGACTCTCTCCAAAAGCATGACTATGCCTATCAGAATGAACAAACGATAGTGAAGGGAATCACAGTCGTTCTTGATTACGTAGCCAAACTTTAATAAATGAATGAAGCTCCAGAATAATGGTTTGTCGCAAATAGTAAGACAAACTATTCGTCGCGAATGATTCGCGAAGAGCTAGACGATGCTCGACTGATAATTAGTCACGAATGATTCGCGAAAGACAAGGCGAAATGTTAGTCGTCTATTACCAGAAAGAACAACTAGAAAGATCAGACATAATGAATGATAAGCATAGCAATATTAACATAGATCTGAACGCAGAACAAAGAACTGTATCAGATCAAGTATATCATGTATACATGTCAATAATGCGGTAGAGCACAAGAAAATAGCGTCAAAACCGTGTGCTAGGTATGAAGCTTATACAATCTGTAAAGGAATAAAACCTTATTGTTGACAATCAAGAATCAATGCGCAAGGCATCTACTTCGTCTCATTCACTCATAACTCATTCACCTTGTTAAACTGAATACACAAATGGTATCCAGGATATATACATTATATTACAGGTGTGCAGATGTGGAAAGTACAGTGGATGTGCTGTTTGTAAGAGATCGTGGGTGGCTGTAGTAGTTGTCCAGTCTAATAGCGCAGCTACATGGGGTGAGCATGAAATGGGTGCGATGTCAGTCAGTGCTAAAGTGATCGTTGGTGATGACAATGCAAAAAGTGCATCACTCTTATGAGTAGCCTTAGGATTAGATTTACAGGGTGCCTTTGCTTTTAGGGCACCTTTGGCATTCTGTAAGATAGTGTCCCCTTTTCGCCTGTCACCATAACGTGTGTAAAAACACAGTGTCACGATTCTTTTGGCTTTCTTCGTCTGTGCGAATTTGCGTGTAAATATGCAGACTGCGCGACAACGTTAGTAAATATGCAGCATGAATGGAGGTAGATTAAAATGGGATTTAAGAAGAGTAGAGGGAATAAATCCAACATAATGCACTTCCGTTGATAAGCCAATAACGCTAAGTAGCAATACTCAAACAAAATACTAATAGAACTCTATGAGTCCTTCTCCTCAGTGTATTTTCTCCTGTTTATTCTTCGATATTGATCAGCTATTTATACTAAAGCAATTTAAGCTTATCCAATTAGGATAGCTATTTAGGTCATAGGTTGCAATTGGCAATTAGCCATAATGCATTGTCATCCATCCAGTTAGGCCCTCTCAGAGGTTTATTTGAATAGTGGTTAGGACAAATCTTTAGCTTCATAACAGGCAGAAAAAATAAATTTCTTCCTTCGACATCTTCGACTTCTCCGCTAATTTGTTGAAGTCATCCAATATGTCGGAGCCACCTGTTGAGCGATTCTCGAGTATTTCGGCAGACTGTGTAGAAACACGAATAAAACTACAGAACTGAATAAATGAATGGATGTAGATTAATGATCGATTATTCAGATGAATCATTTTTTATAGTAGAATAATCCAACATCGATCACAATCAAAGAAGCAATGTCATTTAGATCTCTGAAAGGAAGCTATGGACAAAGAATAGAACTTGTTATATAAAGCAAATGGCAATATCGACAGAAGAAAGGCTCGACTAATGGCAAGGGGGGTTTTGACAAACTCCTAATGTTGACTACTTCAAAACCTTTAGCCCAGTAGTCACGCATTATTCTATTCAACTACTACTATCATATGCTACTGCAGCCAATCTTGAGTACACCAGATGGATGTACAAATAGCATTCCTCAATGGAGTTATCGAATAGGACATCTACATGATCCAGCCATAAGGCTATGTCCTCAATGGTCAAGAAATCGAGTATGCAAACACCATAAAGCCTTGTACGGTATTAAGCAATCGTCCAGAGCTTGGTTCCATTGAATCAGCACATTTTTGATTGATCATGGATTCGAAATAAGCTCTGCAGACTGTAATGTTAATTTCAAGGCTATTCGACAATTATTTGTCATCATCACGCTATACGTGGATGATACATTGCTTTTTGGCAACAATATCGAACTAACAAAGGACATCAAGAGGATGCTATCCCAAGAATTTGAGATGACAGATCTGGGGGAGGCACATTATTGTTTCTAGATCCAAATCCATAGAGAGAGAAACAAAAGGCTTCTCTATATTAGTCAATAGAGGTACTGCCACAATTTACTTTCGAAATTCAATTTAATGAATTACAAGCTTGTACATAATCCTATGGATCCAGGTTTGAAGTTATCGAAAGAGTAATGTCCTCAAACTGATGAGGAGATGGGAGAAATGAAGAGATATTCATATCAGTTTATTATCGAATCTCTGATGTATGCAATGATCTCCACCATGCCCAATCTTGCATATGTTGTCAGCTCTTTAAGCCAATACATTGCTAACCTTGGTATGATCCACTGGAAATCTCTCCTAAGAGTAATCAGATATGTACGAGCTACTATCGACCTATGCATTTGTTATGGAGAGGTTGATCCATCCGATATCCATCCACTTCATGGATATATAGATGCAAATTGGACAGGCGATGTTGACACCAGAAAATCGACTTCTGGATTTGTCTTCATGTTCAATAATGGTTCAGTATCCTGGAATAGTTGAAAGCAGACCTCCATCACAATGTCTTCGACAAAGTAAGAGTACATTGCAGCCTCTCAAGTTACTAAAGAGACAATTGGGTTGAGCTATCTATTGCTTGACATTGGTCTCAGACAAACCGCTCCAACAATCATTCAGTACGACAATCAAAGTGCTATAGCATTATCGATCAATCATAAATTTCACTCTAGGAGCAAGCACATCGAAATTAAGTACCACTATATCAAGAGCATAATACTCGACAAGGAAGTGAGATTGAAATTTTGTAGAATCCAATACATAGCAGCTGATATCTTTAAAAAAGGGTTAAATTAGGACACTGGTTTTCGAACAGGCTGCAGAAATACAAAGAAATCAATGATAGTGTCCTATCAACACTGCCGAAGTA
This sequence comes from Diphasiastrum complanatum, assembly GCA_029204225.1. Classification (NCBI taxonomy): domain Eukaryota; kingdom Viridiplantae; phylum Streptophyta; class Lycopodiopsida; order Lycopodiales; family Lycopodiaceae; genus Diphasiastrum; species Diphasiastrum complanatum. The sequence continues at coordinate 15,657 of MU832651.1, read as the reverse complement.
TCAAATTGTGTAAAAGAATGGTTGCATGTCCTATAGCCAATTTGAACTCACTAGGGTAACCACCAGTGCTGGGCAGCTATTAACTTTTTGTGATACCCACTGAGGTAGGTAGGGTATATGAAAATTTTGGAGTTTTATAATCAGTGCGTAAGGGTGTAATTATTGACATAGAAAATGCAAGTTAGTTTCCGATTATGCATCTGGTCAGCTATTCATGAACGAAGGGTACGAAAAATGTACATTCTTTTCCTACCGTAAAATCATTTTTTGCTTTTTCATGAAGAAAAATGAGGTGCCTCTCAAAACGTAATTTTTGCGCAGGCTTTTTTTTTCCAAAAATTTTTACATGCACCTGAGAGTGCATGTAAAAAAAAATTTGCACGCCGCAAAAGGTTACCTTCTCGGCCATTCCGTCTTGTGAAGGGTCGTCCGCCTTTGGCTATAGTCCTCAGCCAAAGGCCCTTCCGCAACGGAATGGCCTCGGAGGGCGACCTTCCCCAAGAAAACCACCTATAGGTTTTTTTTCTAAACCAAAGAAGTGGGTAGCACAGCTCAACACTGCTGCGAACTTTGGCACAAAACCAAATCCATGCTTGGAAAACAAACAATAAGAAGATTAGAGTGGATGGAGCCGTACCTGAGTTTGAAAGAGTCCAGTTGCTGTCAAAACTCACTGCCCAGAAAAAGTATCCAGCCATCTTTCGGGTCATCAGATACTGCACTTTGTTGGCAATGGAGAGAGCATTGTCATAGCCCACCCAAGTCTTACTATCAAAGCTGTAGGCACAAACAGTACGATTGTCATAGACTGTTGAAACATTGCTGTTTGTGAGGAACTGCATTATCTCTGAAAAAAAGAAGAATCCAGGCTCCCCAGAGATAGGCTGCGGAGGACCGGGACCCACTGCGGGAGCTCCGATCCATGTTTCTGAAGCATTTGCCAGAGTCCAGGATCGTCCATACATTGCAAGACCCAAAACAGCTTTATGTGGAGGCAATCCTGCCTTCAGCCATGTAGAAATTCCATAGTCTGTGTTGAAATAGAGAGCTGTATGTTCTGCAGTTGCAGACGGAGTCCAAAACCCGTAATAATCATACGCCATTATGTTGATCCAGTCAAGGTTAGAAGCTATAGAGGACACGGGATAGCTATGTGAACTGTTAAACGGGATGGTGGCTCCATAGTAGACTGCTGCAGTGAGGAGCAAAGGCGGAAGGTTGGAGTGATTAGCCTCCAGCAATGTAGCTGCATGCCATTCTGATATGAGGATACCGAAGTTGTGCATTTCTGTGGCATCTTTTGGAGACTCCCAGTCTAGGTCCAGCCCAGCAAAGCGATGGAGCCGAGCAAGCGCTATACTGGTTGTTATGAAAGTCTTCCGGGAGGTAGGATTAGCTGCCATTTGGGACAAGCTAGTGGCTTCAACGCCACCGCCTCGGATTGACACAAGAGTTCGTACTGCTGGATTGCTGGCAGTTACTATGCCGGTAAAGCTTGCCAGCTCCTGCTCGGTGTCAGAATCTGGTGGCTTCACCTCAAATGTGATTGGATCCATGACAACAAATGCAAAGAACAAGTGTGTGAAGAGAGTTGCATCGATGCTCGTTGATGGATAGGTTGCAGCAATATAGGATGGATAATAGGCTCCCTTCACTCCAACCTCTGCAGCGCCGTCGCTCACAGAAAAGAATGCAATGAGAATTACAACGGTGAGTTGCAAGACTAAATCACTGTTTGCTTGTTCCATGTCACCAATTTTCCTTACAGTATTTACTTGATGGATAGATCAGCTAGTCAATTTGCGTGCAATCGACAGCTCAATTTGCTGCTGTTGTTATGATGCTAACTCCTGATCACTAGCTCATCCTTTCCTGTACCTTTTCTTCTTCTTCCCCACACTACTTGCTGCATGCATATGGCCTCCTTAGTGTTTCCTACAAACGATACACCACCTTAGTGTTTCTTACAAACGATACGTGGTGTAGGATGCTTGCTTGTCCACGCAGATGAACTTATATTCTCACATGTTGGGTGATAGATAACGAAAAGCAGGGCCAGGCTTAACATGAAAGAAAATTTGACACACTTGAGACACATATAACTATGGTTGGGAATAAAGTAGTAGGTAATGGTCATTGGGAGGGCCATTATCACAAATAATTCAGTTTTGGACTCTTCGTCACGAGCTTAAGGTTAAAGGATATGGTTGGGTAGTAGGTAATGCTCATTGGGAGGGCCATTATCACAAATAATTTAGTTTTGGACTCTTCGTCACGAGCTTAAGGTTAAAGGATATGGTTGGGTAGTAGGTAATGCTCATTGGGAGGGCCATTAGCACAAATAATTCAGTTTTGGACTCTTTGCCACGAGCTTAAGGTTAAAGGATATGGTTGGAAATAAAGTAGTAGTTAATGGTCATTGCGAGGGCCATTACCACGAATAATTCAGTTTCGGACTCTTCGCCACGAGCCAGAACCCTGTTTAAGAACGGATTATTTGTGATAATGGTCCCACCATTGGACCATTGCCACAAATAATTGAAGATTCGGCTGATTTTTGTAACGTCCCTCTCCCTCACAGACTCCGCTCTCTCTTCTCTCTCCTGCGATGTCCCTCTTCTCTCTCCTGCACTCTTTTCCTCTCTCCTGTTGCGCTCTCTTTTTCTCTGATGCGCTCTCTTCCTCTCTTCTACTGCGCTCTTCCTATTCTCTCTCCTGCGCTCTCTTTTTCTCTCTCCTGTTGCGCTCTCTCTCCTACGCTCTCCCTCTCTCTATTCTCTCTCTCTCTCTCTCTCTCTCTCTCTCTCTCTCTCTCTCTCTCTCTCTCTCTCTCTCTCCTGCGTTCCTGATCTCTCTGGGTGCTACGCTCTTTGTCACATTTGATTAAAAACGAGAATGGGCCCTATATTATGCACGAGAATGGGCCCTATATTATTTTGCATAATATAGGGCCCAAAAAGGCCTTAAAATCAGCCGAACAACAATTACGTAAAGTATGAGCATTTGGATTATTGTTGTTTTATACCTAAGATGACTTCTTGGACAATATTCATTCTTCCCTAAGCTCCACTCCTTCATCAAAGTTGCAATAGCTTTTTCCATCCTTGTCAAGTTTTCACTCGAAATGCTTTAAGGAAGTGTTGATGTGGAAATTTATCATTGGCTGCACGTGGAGATTTTCAAAGTTGCAAATTTTGAGAGAACAAGTTTAGCAATATAATACGCATGTGAATATTTGGAGTCAAGCGAAATAGGTCCAATGGTAAGCATAATATTTGTCTAGTGAATCCTCCTTTCGAATCCTAATTGAAATTGCTTATGATGGAAAAGATTGGGAGGACAATGGAATCAATCTTGGACTCATATGGAGTGAGGATTGTATAAAATTAAGACAGATATTGTTATCTTGAAAGACACCCTGGCCAAAGGCTTACTTTAGGTTTCAAATATATAGTTCGATTATAAATAACTGAGGTATAGATCTTTGGATTCTTGTTGTTTTATAGCTAGATGTGCATATTCTCCTCTCCTTCCTTGACACTATTCATTGATCTCCAATAGGCTCTTCACTCCTCATACAAAGCCACAATAGCTTTTCTCAATGTTGTCACGTTTTCACTTGGATACATTGATTTATAGAGAAATGTTGATGTGGAAATCTGATTGTTGACATGTGAAGACATGCCACATTGAAATTTGATGTTCAGGATTGCCCTTCGTGCTTTATTTCCACTTCTTTCAAAATAATCATGGATCTTGTGTGATTTCTTGCCCTTCATATTCATTTTACATATGATGGGACTTTCATGCAAATCTCATTCAGAATTTTCAATATTAAATTTCACATAAAGAATCTATAAGATTGTAGGTATTTTTCATTTCTCATATCAAATCCTAAGTAAAGCATTTTAGTAGAAAATCTAGGGCTAGAATCTAGATCAATCATGGCCTCAGGCTCTACAAGTTTTTTAACTTCCATGAAGTCTATAACACAAAAAAACTTGAAGGTTGAAATTTGAAACTTTAAAAGTTGGAGTTAAGAGTAACATGTATGGGAGAAGGATTCTTTAGAGTTGGAAATTGAAGTTTAAGTAAGTTGGAAGTTGGAAACTTGGTCTATTATTCAAACTTCAAACTTTTGACCGGGCTTTTGGAGTGGGCCATGCTAAATCAACAAGTCTTTAAATTCTGAAGTTTGTATATTGCAATTTTCAATATCATTGTTAAGTTATAAACCATGGAAATTGAAAAGAGTCAACTTTCAAGTTTGAATGATGAATCATGTGTGAAATAATTCAGATCATTGATGATCCAAATCCATAAACTGATCTTGGGTTAGAAAGAGAACAAAAATCAACAATCCTACCAATGTAGAAAAATCAGCATCTACTCCATGAATGAGATGCAAACTCTAATAGAACTTGATCAAAACTTAATCGAAACACAAAAAGAAGTTGTTGTCCATACAAGATCAACAAGCTACTGTATTTCACACGTGTGGATCTAAAAATAGCAAATAATGATCGTTCTACACATAGAATTGCAAGCAATTACAAGTAAAGTGCACCAACGGATAGTAGAACCCAAGAAAACCATGTATAAGCATGAAATGAGATAGAGAAGAGAGATCTGCTTCTCCACGAGTTACATCCTTTTATAACAGGTCCAAACCCTATTTGGCCACCTGGCTTTCCCTCCAAAATGTAAACCCTACTATTTTTGGGTCTAGATTCAATGTACCCAATATTCAAATTTAAATCTATTCAAACTTGACCACCAACTTTCCCACACTTTCAAAGAAGTGTTTATTCAAATGAAATCTAGACTAATTAACTTTGAAAAGTCAAATTCTAAGTCTAATATAAAGTTGGCCTCAAATGCCATATGAACAAATGTAACAAATATGACTAAACTAGTTGAATCTTTCACACTCCCTCTTCAACTAGTTTTAGCATGGACTTCGATAATACTCCAAGTGATGTCCTATGATTCATGAACAAGTCCTTTCCCAATGCTTTGATATCAGCTACAAATTCTCTTGAAGACAAATGTTGAAGCTCCACCTCCTTTGCAATGACTTGTTCCCTCACAAAATGATATTGCACCTCAATATGCTTGCTCCTAGCATGAAAGATAGGATTGTTGCCAACCTTTGGGCTGCTTGATTGTCACAAAAGATGATTGGTCTCTCTAAATAATCCAGCAAGTGAAGATCCTTGATCATCCTCTTGATCCATACCATCTCCTTTGTGCAATGTATAAGAGCTTTGTACTTGGCCTCACTAGATGACAATGAGATAGTGGCTTGTTTACTTGACATCCATATAGCTCCATCACCTATGAAAATACAATGAGCACTAATGGATTTCCTATCCATTATATCTCCAGCATAGTCCGAATCTAAAAATCCAAAAAGGTTAGGTGATGATCCCTCATACAATATGCCAAAATCTTGAGTTCTAATGATATACCTCAAAACTCGTTTTCCTAGCTTCCAATGCTCCTCATTAGGATCTTGCATGAATTGACTCAATCTTCCAACACAATAGCTTAGATCTAGTCTAGTAATGATTAGATAGATGAGTGATCCAACTAGCTTCTTGTAGAGAGTAATGTCCTTGAAGGATCTTTCACTAACTCTTATAGTTAGCTTTACATGATACTTCATAGGTGTATCACTAGCTTTTGTGTCTACCATATGAAATCTTTCTAGAATAGAATTACCATACTTCTCTTGAAAAATGAAGGTAGATTGAGAAGATATATTGACTTCTATTCCCAAAATGTAATGCAAGTTACTAAGATTATGCACCTCAAACTCCTTCTTAAGAGCGCTCTTGATATCCTCCTCATCTTGATTGTTTCCACCACTCAAGATGATATCATCCACATAGATTAGCAAGATGGTAATATCATTTTCAGCAAACCTATAATAAAGTGAATGATCATACTCACTCATAACAAAGCCTTGAGAGAGGAAAAAAGAGTTAGGCTTAGCATACCAACTCCTTGGTGCTTGCTTAAGGCCATACAAACTCTTTTATAGAAGACACACATGATTTGGCTTTGTAGTAGAATTGTAGCTCTCGGGTTGGTCCATGTACACTTCCTCCTCAAAATCACCATTCAAGAATGCATTTGTAATATCCATTTGCCATAGATCCCATCCATAAAGTGTAGCAAGTGAGATGATGACTCAAATGCTTACCATCTTTGCCACAGGTGCAAAGGTCTCATCATAGTCAATCCCTTGTTCTTTAACATATTCTTTTGCCAGTAACCTTGCCTTGTTCTTGTTGATAGATCCATCTTGGTTTGTCTTCACCTTGAAGATCCACGCAATAACATATCGTGCAGATTTCGACGTGAGCGTCCGACGTATTTTTGAAAATTTCATAATCCGTCACAATCCGACACGTCGGAATACAACATTTAAGTAAAAAATCCAAAAATCAGAGTCCAGTGATCTAGAAATATGGGCGGCAACCAATTTTTGAAAGGTACGTCAGAATCCGACATGTCAGATTTTGACATTCAGACATGGATATGGCATGACATGTTTTTTCAAAAATAAAAAATATGTGTAATCCGATGTGGACGTCGGAATTTGACAAACATTGGAATCCGATGTCCATGTTCGCAATCCAAAAGCCTGTTCACGGCTTTTGGGACCTGTCATCTAGGCTTGAATGGGCACGGATGTTGGAATCTGACGTGTTTTAAAGACGTCGGATTCCGACGTCTGTTTGGTTTTTCGTATTCGTGTGATCCAGCACCTTCTCTCTCACTCTGTTTTTTGGAGGTTGGAGCATCTTTGGAGCGATTGAGGGTGATTGAAGATCAATGCTTCAAGATTAGTGTTTGAGGTTGGTGCTTGATTTTTGTTTGTTTTGTTTGTTTGAGATTGGTGTTTGTTTGTTTGTTTTGAGAAGATCTAGAGATAGAGAGTGTGAAAGATAGAAAGAGATAGAGAGAGAGAGAGAGTGTGTGTGTGTGTGTGTGTGTGAAAGATAGAAAGAGATAGAGAGAGAGAGTGTGTGTGTGTGTGTGTGTGTGTGTGTGTGTGTGTGAAAGATAGAAAGAGATAGAGAAAGTGCATGTTTTTAAACTTTGTATTGATTCAGAATGGTTTTGAATATTGTTAGTATGAATATGGTTTTGAATGGTCTTGTAATAGATTTTTAGTATTATTTAGAATAGTGTTTGGTAATAATATATGATTACATTTGTAATTTGTGAGAGAGAAAGAGAGAGAAGAGGTGGAGTGTAGATGTATGCTTGAAGATATTGAAAGATTTTGGAGTTTATGTTTTGTTTTATTTCTCAAAAAATAAAGTTTAAAGAGAGAGAGAGAGAGAGAGAGAGAGAGAGAGAGAGAGAGAGAGAGAGAGAGAGAGAGAGAGAGAGAGAGAGATAATAGATTGATTTTTTATAGTGTTTATAATAGATTGTTAGAATTATTTAAGATAGTGTATGTGTGTGTTTGAGAGGATGTGTATGTGTTTTGAATTTTGCATTGATCTATAATTCAGGTTAATAGACAAATAGATATAGATAGTGTTGGGTAGTAATAGATTGTTAAATTTATAATGTGTGTGTGTGAGAGAGAGAGAGAGAGAAAAAGAAAAGAAAAAAGAGATGTGTGTGTGTGTTTAATATTTTGCATTGATTTAGAATTTAAGATTATAGATAAATACATAGTCTATGGGTAGTAATAGATTGTTAGATTTATATTTATTTAGGACTAAGAATGAGAGAGAGAGAGAGAGAGAGAGAGAGAGAGAGAGAGAGAGAGAGAGAGAGAGAGAGAGAGAGAGAGAGAGAGAGAGAGAAAGAGTTTTTTGTGAACATGTTTAGCATTTTACTTTGATTTAAGATTTGAGAGAGAGAGAGAGAGAGAGAGATAAGTAGGGGGGAAGAAAGAAGAAGTGTATATGTGTTGTGTCTTGCATTTTGAATTTAAGATAAGAGAGAGAGAGAGAGAGAGAGAGAGAGAGAGAGAGTGTTGTAAAGCTATCTTCATAAGCTTTACTTCCGGCGCCAGCACCGCCCCTGCTGCTCCCGGCGCCGACGCCACTCCCGGCGCCACTGTGACCAGAATCCAGCCGGCGCCAAGTTCCTATGGCTGAAAATCTTTGATCAGTTCTAGCGAAGTCCAGAGAGCTCAGATCGATGTGCAATCACCTCAGATGATCTAGGCATGATTAAAGGAAGCCTGGAGATCAATAAGATCTAGAGAGAGAAAATGAAGATCTAGAAAGAGAAAATTATAGAGAGAGAAAAATGTGCTTTACCAGCCTGGGTAGAGTGCTTGGTATGAGGGGGGGTGCCAAATCCCACCAATACTATAGGGGAGTGCGGGTTGCGACTCAGGGCGAGCTCCAACCAAGTCTCAGCCTCCCTTGCTGGAATGTTGTCATGGTTCTCACCTTGGCATGCTAGCGCCCCGGAGACTAGGGTTGATCACACAATTGAAATGTAACCTTCTCAGATTTATCAATAAAGTGGGATTTTTCTCAAACTGACTCTGATTACCTTCTGGGTTTCAGTGTTCGGTAAAAGCGCTAGTTGTAAGGCCGCTTTCAAAATTTTTAAGTTGGCACATAGCTGAGGGTCGTATCTCGGGACGCCAGTGGGACCATTCGGTCCATGGCGCCAGTGGTATGTTGTTGAGATGATTTTACGAGTTTGGAAAGCCTAATGCAAGTTGCAATTGAAAGTATGTGTCTTTCCACGAGTTACATCCTTTTATAACAGGTCCAAACCCTATTTTGTCACTTGGCTTGGTCCATGAACTGGTTGTCTCCATATCTGTCGTGGCTTGTGGTTCTGAGTGTTCCTTGCATGAACGTGAATGGTTGAAGGCTGAAAAGCTAAGTCGTGGTTCCCGGCTCCCTTTGGGATGCCTGCGCTACATGTGGTATCAGAGCTGACTGGCCGGTCAGCTATGCGGATCTCACGGAAATGGCCACTGTTTGGAGTTTATCAAGACAACTGTTGTGCAAGGTGCTGTCCACAGTGTAACCACGGGTGCATCCACGGTCGGGGTGGTCGACAGAACGGGGGCTTGATGAGTCAAGGTGCTGCCCTTGAGGTGTAAGCACGGTCAGTTTTCGCGGTTCGGGCCTGGCGCCGTCTGCACGTAGGACAGATGAGGCAATGTGCTGCCATTAGGTTGGTGTAAGCACGGTCTGTGCCTTGTGGGGTGCGGGGTGACATATTCGCGATAGCCACCGTTCGTTTAGCTATAAGGGCTATCGACCAAATTTGGTGGGGGCGTTACTGAGGCAATGTGCTGTCTAACGGTGAAAGCACGGGTGCATCCACGATTTGGGTGGTATGCTGCCGATCGTTTAGCTATAAGGGCTATCGACTAGATTTGGTGGGGGCATTACTGAGGCAATGTGCTGCCTAATGGTGAAAGCACGGGTGCATCCACGGGGGTGGTATATTCAAGGATAGCTGCCGTTCGTATAGCTATAAGGGGTATCGACCAAATTTGGTGGGGGCGTTACTGAGGCAATGTGCTGCCTAATGGTGAAAGCACGGGTGCGTTCACGATTGGGGGGTATGTTGCCGATCGTTTAGCTATAAGGGCTATCAACTAGATTTGGTGGGGGCATTACTAAGGCAATGTGCTGCCTAATGGTGAAAGCATGGGTGCGTCCACGGGGGTGGTATATTCAAGGATAGCTGCCGATCGTTTAGCTATAAGGGCTATCGACCAAAAAGTGATGGGGCGTGACTGAGGCAATGTGCTGCTTAATGGTGAAAGCACGAATAGTTGGAGGGGTGTCCTATGTGGGCTGATTCTGTGATCGATTTGTATGGGCGCGGCCAGACAAAGGTCTGTTGGTAGGACCATCTCAAAGGGGGACCTTGTCTTTGTTACTTGTTAGTAAACCTGCCTGAGTGTCTTACTTGTATGTATTCGTGGTGAGTCTTAGTACTCGTGCTTTGCCTGGTTTGCATGATTGCTTGTAATACAAGGAGTTGATGGCTCGAGAAGGAACCTTTCTTTTGAAGGCTGATGTCATCAAACAAAGAGGACTACAGAATCTGTGGGGCAGATTTGCAGTTCAAGTATTTGCACGTGAACGACAACGAAACGACCAATGTTTGCAAAGGATGAATGGCTAGCCTGTTTCTTGGGTTAGTTTCATTTGCGACAACGCCCACCAGACGCAAGCAAAGTCAAAAGTTGGAAAGGACAATTTCAGGGGAGATCTTCTATGGAGCAGTTGGTCTTCATTTTGGGACGGCCACCTTCGAAATTGAAACTCACTGAGCATGGGTGATATCCAGTATCAGTTGGGTTTTTCCTCAAAGAGGAAAGACTAGGATCCTCTTCAGAGATTGGCAACAAGTTGGATCGAGCCATAATCCTAGCAGATGGGAAGCAAAGTCCGATCAGCTGATTTTATAAGTGGAGGGGAACTATCACACACACCTCTCTCTTGGGGCAAATTTTGAATGAAAGTTGATCAAAACGGGAGCAAATTCAAGGTGACCTAGCCATACTCACACGAGAATCTTTAAAGTAGACAAAGATTGAGTACTCTGCAATGCACCTCTCACCCAGCTTAAAGTAGCTCTTTGAATAAGCCCAAATGTAACCACTGACCTTGTGGAAAGCCAAAGGGTCGCACCAGTTTGATCCGCATACGAACTATATCTTCGCGTTTGTTTGAAGCACCATGTCCGTCACGCAAAACTTGACTTTCACAATTCCATCACTGGTCAGTTGCCTCACAGTCAAAACAAGAAGTGTACATCAAGCTTGGCTTTAAGTAGCTCTCTTTGAATCAGACACATGCACCCAGAGTTTGCACTAGTCCGATCTCAAGACGAACTGTCCCTTAGCGTCCGTTTGAAATACCAAGTCTCTCATGCAAGACTCAACTTTCGCAATTCCTTCATTGATCAGCTGCCTTACACGTAACACAAGCCAATATACTATCAAGATCAGGCTGGGACAAGGAGAGAAATCAAGGTGCTGCAGCAACAAGGCACAGAGTGGACCATAAAGTGGGCAATCAAACGATAAATCCTTTGGCTCAGTGAGCCTTGATACCTATGTGGAACTGATCAAATCTGGAGCTCAGGGAGCTCAACACAAAGTGCATCAAGGAAAAATCAGGAGCTCAAAGGAGTTCCAAAGTCGAAAGTCAGAAGCGACAGGGGCGAACATTTCAAAGAAAGGCCTCTGTCACCAGTTAATAAGGTTCTTGAATTTTATGAAAGCGATATCAAATCTACGCCTTTCCCATACAAAGAGATATTTTCAAGTTATCTAAATTTTCAGTACAAAGAGCTGAGCCTAAAATTTGCAAGGCTTATACCGAGGCCAAATGGCGGACCCGACGCTCAAGCTTTTCACTTCCCTTGCATCTCATTTTAAATTCTATCATTAAAAAGATGCCAAAAAGCGCTGAAAATCGCGCGTCTTGTTGTAGTGAATGACCTAAAATCCATCGACCTAACTTGGGCTTTGTTTCTCAGATTCTGTATCCCATCAACTAGTGCAAAACAAGACGAATTTGTGGATACCTATGACCCAAGACTATACACCAATCTATTTTATTTTGAGAATTCTTATTGTGGATTGTCTTCTAAGTCAACATTGGGTCCACAAAAGAGAATATGGATTTCTCTAAAACGGAGATAGCAACTTATGCTTGGGTATTGAAGAAACATAAGCAATGTTAATTGGCTAAGATTTATTGTTTATTGAATCCAATAAATCATTTGATATAGATTTTTTAACATTTTTTTGCTGCATGTGTATTTTTGCTAGGCTTTACTCGATGAGATCATTGACTTTTCAAATTAAATATATGAACTTAGATATATTCCAATCTCATGAATACATAATTTTTTGTCATTTTAGTGATTATGCAAATTCTTAATGAACTTTTGTCCAAGTAGTGGGTCTGGATGTATATTCGCCTTGGCATATATTAGGAGGATGTGTATGGTAATCTAATCTTTTACTAATCACAAATAACACTTCTTCCTTTATGTCATGATAATAAAGTTCTTTAGTATTGCATGGTAACTTCTTAATCGATTTGCTATTATTTTGTTATGTTTTTCTTTTCTATCTTATTTACATGGTTTTTTGTTTTGTTGGAAGTTTGAGTTCTTGATCTAGTGCTTATTAAGGTTAATCACTTGCTTCTAGTTCACCTAAATAGTTTTCTTTCCTTTAACTTCGAACCTTTTTTTTTTTGGCTTTTTTTTTCTCTTTCACATAAACTTTAGTAGTTTGTTTAAGTAGAGGTTGTATTCTAGATTAATTATTATTTAATTCTCTTCTAAGTTTTTACACGGTTAAAGTTTAATTTGATAATATGCTTTGCTTATTTATTCTTGCTTATTTTCTTTTCAAATTTTGTTAATGCTTTAGTGTTGACATATTTTTCCATGTATGGTTGTAGTTAATTAGTTCTCTCGTTTGTGCTTCATCGAATAAACATATAAACAAGTCTTTATGTTTGGGATTTTGCTCTTGATAGTATCATAGCTGTAAAATAAGTTGTATGATAGCTTTTCTCTTGTAAAGAACTATGCAATTGGCTAAGTGACGGTTTACTCCCAAAATTAATGAGTTTATGTATATGTTATATTTGATTTTTTTAAATCAATAAAAAAGTGCTTTTGAGAGAGAGAGAGAGAGAGAGAGAGAGAGAGAGAGAGAGAGAGAGAGAGAGAGAGAGAGAGAGAGAGAGAGAGAGAGAGAGAGAGAGAGAGAGAGAGAGAGAGAGTTGATGTTGTATGAGCTTGTTTTTTGTAATTTTTTTTCTAATGGCATACTCATCAATAATTAATATTTTTTATATTGTAACACTTATTGCAACAAATATTATAGAACAATTGAATGAGGTTGCAAGAATGTATGAAATCTTGAATGGAAAAATCTATCGCGAGAGAATAAATACATTTATTGTAGATATGGGAATCGTCCTAGACATAATGCCAAGTGCTTAGGTTTGCTTTGTATTTTGAAAGCAACTCCATAATCCGAATAAACATCCACCTTTCTCTCTCCTCAAGAATCTATCATTCTCTCTCTCTAAAATGTGCATTCTCTCTCTACAGAATGTGCGTTCTCTTTCTACAAAATGTACATTCTCTCTAAAGAATGTGTGTTCTCTCTCTACCTTCTCACTTGGCATTACCTCGTGGAAGGCCCGACCCGAGAACCTCGAGCCTTCCTTGTAGGTTGGGGCCCTGCCCTTGGGCAAGGAGTTAGAATTGAAGTAGAATCACTGTGCTACTGTATTGTGGGTCCTATCAGTCGATAAGGATCAACTGGCCTCGCCACAAGGCAAGTCGACGGGACACGCGTCCCGCCAACGACAACTTGGGTCATGCATGGGTTGCTTGAGTGTGTGAAAAATTGCCTACATTGGCAAATCTAGCCATGTAGAATATTGTACATTTTGTCAATATTGTTTGTTGGTTACTTGAATGGCCAAAGTGCCACTTGTACATACACACCTAAAGTAGGTTACCACGAGTCAAGAGGAGTGGTTGTGTCAATTTGGTAGTGATTCCTACTTTGTAGGATCTAGACCATGATTTATGATGAGATTTGTACCTACCATGCACCTACCAAGCATGACTCTTGGATCTAGGCTAGGGTTTTCACATTTAGGGCAAGAAAGTGGAGTCTACTTCCTTATTACATGCTGGATTTTCACCTAACTTTGCAAAGGAAGTGTGTTTTACTATGTATTTCCATTCTCCATAGTGAGAAGATAGAAACTTTTTGGAGCCTCAAGGAGAAACTCGAGTTTCCTCTCATTGTATGGTGATTACTCTATTTTTCCAATGAAACCCAGATTTGGCACTTTGTAAACACTGTCTACAGGCCGTACTATAGCCTTATTTCCACACGTGTGGAGTTGGATTAGACTATTTGATCAATGCTTTGATTGTCTCTACTTGCATACAATCACCTTGTGGATCATTCAAAGATCCATTTATGGTCCTTAGTACTGTACTTTTCACATGGTATCAGAGCCAAGTACAAGGCCATTGATCTGTGTCTGAATCTAATCCAGTTTTAGCAGGTTTTGGTGCAAAAAGCTAGTATTGGAAGGGCGAGCTGGTATCCAGGTTTTGGTGAGGGGATTTGATCCCAAACTTTTTCAGGATCAAAGCCCGTACTGTTCACATGTGTGGGCATCTCTGAACTAGCATTTAATAACCCATATTCATTGGATCATAGAAAATTCATATGGTGTCAGTTTGATGTAATTTTTGGTGCAAATCCTAGGATAAGCTACCAAGATCACTTGCCCTTGATTAGTTTTGAATTTGTTTCATGAAAACTAATTAATCTAGGCTGATTTCAGACCTTCTTAAAGTGGAAACCAGGTCTTGAAAGTACATCAAAGTGATATGAGAGAGATAGAGTCAGTTTTTGTCCAAGAATAGCAAGATTGGCAAGATTTGCTTGAGTGTAGTTTTCATCTCATCTTATCTTCATTCCAGCTTGTGAGGGAGTGATAGAACTGTGATTACAAATCCATCTGTTGGATTAGAAGTCAACATTTGAGTGAAACATTGCAAGTTAGAAACCTTTGTGAGTTTCAGGTCCAAACAAATCTATATCTTGTGTGTAGAATCTTGCTAGTAAGATGGGATCAGTGGGAACCTACCTTCTAGAAGCTAGTGAGAGGTTAAATTCTACCAATTATGCTATTTGAAAAGTGAGGATGGAGCCACTAATGGTGCTCCAGGATCTTTATGAGTTTCTAATAGATGATGAAGATGAACCTCTAGGTGCACAGACATTAGTGAGATACAAGAAGAGGTCTAGGCTTGCACTTCACTGTATTAAGATGAATGTAAGCAATGATCTTTTAAGGGAAGTATCATCATGTAAGAGTGCTAAGAGGCTTGGGAATCTTTAAAATCTATCTATGAGTCTAGTAACACTTCGAGGGTTCTCATGCTTAGGAATCAGATTCTACAAAGCATGAAGAGGTGATGAGAATGCACAAGATTATGTGCTAAGAATCAAGTCTCTTAATAGGGAGTTAGCTTCCATTGGAGAGAAGATTCAAGATAGTGAGCTTGTTCAGATTGTCCTAAATGGTCTAGGAAGTGGCTCTACAAATTTGGTCCAAAGCTTTGCAATCCAAGACACTTTGCCTACTATAGAAAAGCTACACAGTGTATTAGTAGCTGAAGAGTGTAGGATGTTGCATACCAATGCAAGAATGAATGCTATTTCTCTGCAGGATGGTGATGAGAAAGCTAATTTCTCATTCAAAAGCAAGAAGAAGACCAATGGCAAGAAGAAGCACTTCAAGGAGACCAAGGAGGAGGATGAGGCTTCCAGCTCAAAGGGCAAGATCAAAGACAAGTCCAAGTACAAATGTTTTTCTGTGGAAAGAAAGGACATTTTGCATCAGAATGTCTCAAGAAGAAGAAGGCACAAGAGAGCAAACAAAGCAACATTGCACATCAGGAGGAAGAGGAGGATGAGAGTCATCCTTGATGGTTTCCAACAAACCACCATCATCCAAGAGCAACACCAATGATTCTTGGTGGATTGATAGTGGGGCAAGTTCCCACATGACATATCAAAAGGACATATTCTCCACCTTACTTTCTTACAATGACTTACATAGATCAATCTAT